>RXPK01000046.1:435008-495712 GCA_004143645.1 Protaetia brevitarsis
TCATCGACTCTTCGTGAAAACAAGCTGCAATGAAACGAAATGAGGGCCAGAAGATCAATGACTGCAAGACGGTACAAATTGGAAAACGGAAATTGGCGCTGGAGTTGATAGCGGAAATCCTGGTAGTTCTACGCGACAACATTGCAAATGCGTTGAAATGGCAAGTCGAATATGGAAAGTTTGGGAAAAAATAATTCTTAAGGACAATTTGTTTGTATCCATACCACATTCAACGCAATATTCAGTCGCACTACTACCCGTGCTGATTATTTCCTCCACGTATTGCATTATGTCAATGAATATGCCAAGCATTAGTTCGCATCCCTCTAGTCCTGGACAAGATTATTTTTACCGTATGAGCCAGTTTCTCAAGAATGCGATAAGGAATTTTCATAATAACCATGTAGGCTGGCGATAAAAATCCGCACGAGGATATAATGAAGATCGTTTTCAATATCAGTTTCTCGTGAACTGTTGGGTGACTATTTCTAATTGGACCGATATTTCTACCAGGAAAGACTTACGTCGGTGTGGTGTACACCGCAACTTTTGAAAGCAACGGGCTGCTGAATTTCTGGAAGATGTACCATTACGCGACAAGAATTGCCAATGTGGTTTATAGCACGAATGGGTGCATTACCACATTTTCAGTTAGGTTACTTATAAAACAGCAACATACGGAGATCGCCCGATTTGGTCGGTGGGCCACACGCATCGATTCCCCAGACTTACAATCCAATATTTCTTCTGAGGATTCTGAAGTCAACAAGTTGCGCTACTTCAGTGGAGAATTTGGACGATTGCGAAATCAGCTAATTGCTGGGTTAAACTCAATTAGAAACGACTCCTGGTGTTTGAAAAGAGTTCGGCAGTCAATGACGGAAGATTCAAATGGCTTGTAAGTCCAGGCATTGTAGAATGAAGGCACCTCATGTGTACCTTTTGATAATAATAATGTTGTTACTGAATTATATCATACAAATCTTGTTTCGTCCGGTTAACTTCGAAACAAAGGGGGTTTTTCAAAACTCGTCATAGAAAAAATCTTCTTAGAATATGCCAAGGAATAACCCTTGAATTTTGCCGCATCATTTTACCTACACACTGTATGACAAATCTGTAGTGCTGGAAACTTAACGCAGTAACTTAAACGCAACCGATACTCCAAGAGTCAAATTTTTTATTAGCGTTAAAATAAAGCTAAAAAGATTAATTCACAACAGTGTATGGCACATACCAAATTCCTTTAATTGAGGATTGCGCTTAATCTCCTTTCCTAAGCCCCCATGGACGTCGCCTTTTTAATTGATCGGCTAGAGAGCAAAATCTTCAGAACTGTTGGAAATCGCAAAATAACTCCTGTCCATAAAAATGGCGACACAGGGCGGATAGAAAACTATAGACCATAGCGATTTTACATTCGAAAAGTATTTGAAATATGTCTTCACGCCTGCATTTCCCTGGTTCGACGGCCACTTATCAAAAAGATCAACATGATTTATCAATAGAGATCGACATTACAATTTAACATCATCCACAAGCACTTTTTGAATTCATCGACAAGATCGAGCAAATACGTCGTGTACACGATTTACCAAGGCTTTTGGATCGAATTGTTCACGAAGTCCTATTGCAAAGCATGTAACATTGGTTTCTTCATCCATGACTTGCTTATGCGCTCGCATTTGGCGACAGGCGGAAGTTAGTTTCTTCACTTTTCACAACTTCTCGCCTACTCCGGAATACCACAACACAAACTTGGGCCCAATTATTGATTCTTCCTATCTATGGTATTGTAACTTTGAGGAAAATATAAAACTAACGCTGTTACGTATTGGCAAGTGGGAGAAAAGAACAGCTTGCAGTTGAATTACAACACTGAAAAAG
Organism: Protaetia brevitarsis; assembly: GCA_004143645.1. Classification (NCBI taxonomy): domain Eukaryota; kingdom Metazoa; phylum Arthropoda; class Insecta; order Coleoptera; family Scarabaeidae; genus Protaetia; species Protaetia brevitarsis. The sequence continues at coordinate 436,896 of RXPK01000046.1, forward strand.
TTTCGCAAAGTTCCAATCTATGTAGCAATGGTACAAGTAAATGGTGAAGTAATATTGTAGCATAACAAGGATTTGTACCTGCTTGTATTATTTTATAGTGTAGTTTTATGGCATTATTTTTTCAGTGCAATTCAAGTACGTGTATCAATATAAGAACTCCAGAGACAGTAAAACTATTTCGTAGGACAACACTTCAAATACAGTCAACTAGTGGACCCAAGAAAGGATATTCCAAAATTTTGACTCCTCCTGAACACACCTGAAAAGAAAAAAAGATTAAAACAGAAGCATTTGGAGAAGCGAAAGGACAACAACTGGAAGAGAAGAACAAATCTGTTGAAAGAAAGTTAGCAGTGAAAAAAAGTAGGTGTTCTGAAAGGAAACTAATTGAAGAGTCTAGTAATAGTAACATTTCTTTACAATACGCAGACAGTTATAGTGATTTTTACGAAGAATTGGAGAATATTGAAAACTGAAAGTGAAAGGTGAAGTTAACAACGAAAAAAAAAAACGATCAAATATAGGTACAGCAGAAATAATAACTGAAATATTGTCAAGTGACGAAATAAAAGTCAAATTTATAAAAAAAAGTGATGCGTTTAATCTTGTTTATCCAGATATAGATAATATAGCTAATGTTCATGGCGCCGACATAAATAAGATACTACTACCTTTTACATACGAGTTCAGAGCGTATAAAATGCTTTCATTCTTTTAATGTTGATTTCACTGAAGCGCAAGTTTGTTAATTTCATTAAAAAGATAATAATGTCCCTTTTATTAACAGACCTGCCTTTTTCAATACATTAGTTGTCTCGAAAGGAACATTTACATAGATGTTGTTATTATTATTTTTCTTTAGTTTATATTAATATTTACATAAAATATTTTTAATAAAATGACTAGACACAACTATTTTTGATAGTTATTCTCTGTTCACTAAAAGTGTCCCTCTCATGGCCACTCTCTTTTACTCACATAGAGTCGCAACATATCACAATGAAATTTACACGTCTAGGTGTAACATTGCGCGCATCCTGGATCGATCCCATCCAATCCCGTCGACAATTGTCATTCCGATGCATTTATATTGAAACCCATTCTCGCATATGGCGTGCACGGTGTCGTCTCAAGATCAGCTGTCACATACCGCGTTAATACGATACTCCGAGGCAGACCTATCTCTAATGAAATTTAATTAAGGAAAATAATGCGACGATCTTACCACGTAACCGTCTCACCAGAACCTGCTAGAGGTGTGAGATGGAACAACGAGACACCACTTCACGTATTACCTCCACTCAAATGTGCCGAGAAGACGCCATATCTCAATACACAAACGCAGTCAACCGTTAGTTTATCCACCCATGTGTGTATCGTAGGTGAGATGAGATGTAGGCATAATATGGTTGTGAAAAGCAAAAAGCAATACGAAGCTTATTATACAAGACTATTACTAAAGCATTCTTCATATAATATAAGGTCGGTAATCATTTGCTCTATTAAAGCTATTTTATATTGTAGTCCTTAAGTATATGTAAGTATTAGGTATTTGATCTAAACGCTGGAGCGCTTTTTTAAATTTTTGTTTAAGAGCAGTAATATTTTTTCTGTAGTATGTAACCATCTAAATAAAGTAAAGAATGAAATTAATAAAACTTGATGAATCTCGCACTAAGAGCCATAGGTGCAAATCAGGCAGTAATACGCTGGGTACTGTTTTATTCAACCGCCGCGTCGTGTAGGGAGCCAATTTACCAACAGATCTTTTCTGTCGGTTATTTAAAGCTGCACGGCTAATGCACGTGTTTACTACGGAGAATGATATTTCATTACTAAGCCTCACGTTGTGGGTCATGTACTTCTTTTCCGAACTTAATTCCACGATAGGTTTCCTGGGCGACATTACCGACCTCCTACGGCAACAATGCTACAACTATCATGAAGCATTTTAAAACTTAACGGCCAAGTTAGATCTTTAGATTGTAGAAAGGGTTTTTTGGTTGCTGCAGAAAATGGATTGCTACCGGCTCACATTAACAATGGAGAAAAAAAATTCGAACCTGTTGGTGGATGTGAGAGGAGGACCTCGCAAAAAGACCATAATTTACACGAGAGATTGGGGTCTTTATTTTAAATTTTGAAACTTCTAAACATTTAATAACTTAAAATATACTTTACAATCCCTTGATAACCTATGCTTAAACTTACACAATTAGTTCACATCATATTATTGATAATTTTTATGCTAACCTTTCAGATCTATAATCATAATTTAATAATTTAAAATAGGAATAACATAAATTATTACTTTATACTCTGCTGTGAAATTGGAAATATTATTTAAATCTATGACTAGAGACGATTATTGCAAAGTGCATATATGTTATTTTCATATTTCAATGATAGTCTAGTAGAGACGTATAACACGAATTGAAGTTAATTAGCGCTAATTAGGATTGCATATATTGCATATTTAGGCATTTCCTATGCATATTTTTACAAAAGTGCCATATATTGCATATTTAAGCTTTTTCTTATCCTGTCAATTAGTAAAGAATTCCTAGAATTTCCTAAATGTAGACATCGACAACCGACAATTTCTCAGAACGATAATCTTTTTAGCATTGGTTCTCTAATACTTATTTTAAACCAAGAAACGCACGTGTTTAATTTCGCCTAGCAGAAAGGGATGTGGTAAATACGTTATAATTATGTTAATCCCAAATAAACCCAATCTCATGATCATGGAATATCTTTGAGCGAAACAGCATGTAATGTTTACGTATTTAAATACTGTGCGTACATACAATAAGTATAGCGAAAAAAATTCTTTATGGATAAAGCCATGATCCTAAACTGGTAAAGGATGGAGACAAAATAATTGGGCTCGAGCGTGCAGAATAAACTGGTAAGTTTAATTTAACTAAAAGCTTTACAATTGTTTTTAAATTCTTTAACTTTTGATAAAAATGACAATTTTGTTGTAGGTGTCGCTGAGGAAAATACCTGATTGATCAACACAGCGATAACTCTATCATATATTGGAAAATGTGAAAAACTAAAGCGATCCACAATAAGGTGCAACAATCTATACGTCAATGTGTAGCATCACTTCACGAAACTGAGAGAACAAGAAGAATATAATACGGATCTGAGTAAAAACGCAATAAATTTCGTCTCAACATACCATTAACAAGATTAAACAAAGGTTAATTTGAAATCATTTCTGCAAAAATATTGCAAACATAAATATACCTGACGAAAAAAAACTTACAAAAAATATGTCACATCTTACCAAGCAAACAATTCAAGACAATTGGTACAAGGGAATAATTATTATTTATATCATGGTAGATGAAAGTACGGATAAGTGTGGCCGTTATATTGCCCATTGTTAATAGGAATCTTCATGAAGATATTGTAGGTAAATCATATTTAAGTTATTGTAAAAACTTCAAAAAAAACAAATAATGTGACAATTGCCAATCCGTTCAAGAGGTTTGATCAAATTTTTTTTACCTGGAAATATACCTCTGATGAAAAATATACTAAATGTTGTCCGACGCTGCACCGATGACATAGATAAAAACGCGCAAAATTTAAATTTTTTTATATAAACATTATTACACCACTTGTGTAGCTCATGTTCAATCGTGTAGCCAAAACATTAGAAATCAATTCCCTTTGATTAATGATTTAATTAGCAATGTCAAAAAATATTTTTAAAAGAACCTTTACGAACCAATTTTATAAAGGAGCGACTTCCCGGTGTTAAGTTTGCATCCTGACTGATTATTACGAGATGGGGTTACATGGTGTAGAGGTGCAATTTTTTCGCCGATAATTTGAAAGAATAAAAAAATGATAATTCTTGAAATCAACTGGCTGACTGCATTGCTCTAGAAAACTGTAAAAAGATAGTAACATCAACAGAATTGCTACAAAACCTTTTGTATATTAAGTCAAAATTATAGCTTGTTCAAGTTCCATTCGTAAATAGAAACGCAAGGGATGTCGCTCTTGAATTCAGTCGAAACGACATAGTAGACGAATTTGATATACAATGTAAGAAGGTTAAGGGTACAATAGGTAATTCTATATACGATAAATTTAAAAAACTGATAAACAAAAAATGCTGGGTATTTGAAATTGAAGAAAGTCAACAAAATTTTGGAAGGTGAACAGTAAACGATTTCGACTTTAATATTTAGTTTACAAAATGTATTGCAAAGTTAAAAAATGCACCAATTACATCTGTGGAAGTTGAAAAGAAGCTTTTCTATTTCGAAACATATATATTCTGATAGAAGAACAGAAACTTTCTTTTACACAATTTGAAAAACATTTAATTATAAATTGTTTTAAAATATGTTGTGAAAAAATTTGTGCAATAGAAGTTGATGTTTAAATTCTGCTATTATTTATTTATGTAAAAATTTTGCATATTGTCGCAATTTTTTTGATATATGCCCCAGGTTTATGCATATTTTCTCACAAAAATCGATGGCATTATATATATGCGCATATATTCCAGTTTTTCTTTGCATGTTCCGGTTCTCTACTTAATGACAAATGGCTTGTTAATTTATAACGTGCTATCCTAGGGAATGTGGCTGACTTCTTATCATTAGGCAGTCAGTTTGGCCTACCTATCGGAAAAACAGACGTCCATGTGGGTAGACTGCTATTAGAGGTAGACAATCTTATTAAGTTCACACCTAATAATGCTAAAGACATCCTCAAATCAAGAGTCACAAATATTGTTACCAACTATCTTATTAAGAGCATACCTAACACTCCCTTAGATTTACTCTTATATAAACATTATTTATTAACTTCAAAATTTTTGAAATCTATTAAGGAAAATTACCCACTACTAAGTAATGAATGCTGACAAAGGTCAGATAACAGTGATTCTGAGGAAATCATAATATCTAAACAAGTGTTTCAAGATTTGATTAATGATACCAACACGTACACATTACTTAATAATAATCCCACTACATCCATTCAAACTCAATTAAATAAACTTGTAAAAGAACTGAAAGATAGTGAATATATATCAGTTTCTACCTACAGATCTCTAATTTGACATAATGGCACTTCTCCTAATTTTATGGTCTCCTAAAGTACATAAAACAGTTATGCCCGCTTAGACATACCCTGCTTCAAAGCTATTCAGCTTTGTGGCAACATTCTCTCATCTCTGCGTTTCATAATAGAACGGATGACAAAATATCTGACTCGTTTCGAATTTTTCCAAAACAAGTTAGGGATTTACTTCCAGGAGGGTTACGTCCTTGATATTCCTTAATGTTGTTTCTTGTTTACCAACATAAAACCATCTCAATTACTGTTGATGTCGTTTGACATTTAGTTTCCAACTACTGACATCCCCAAATTGAATTTAAACGACAAATTACGTTTTTATTTGAATCATCTTACTTTGCATTTGATGGTAATTTTTATAAGCAGCGTCAAGGTGCACCTATGGGTAGTCCTACCAGTCCCATGGTGGTTTGCATTGTTATGGATCATGGGTTAACTGCTGTTATTTTCTTCATGAAGAAATCTCAAGAATATTTTTTGTACCTTCTCTTTAAACTGGATATCACTCCTTGATCCGTCGGCTGGATCAGATATGTGACGTTTGATAGAAGGTAATAAACAAAAATTTGTCCATCTTCTGTTGCCAAAATTGACTCGGCTAGATGGGACGGGAGCATTGTCGAGTAATAAAACAGCTCTAAGACGAAGACCTTTCTCTTTTTAATGGTTACGTGAAAGCACAAATTTTTCTTTAAACCATGATGAAAAAATCGCTTGATTCATCCAAGCTTTTGGATGGTCGTAATAATCACACGGAAGACTTCTAATTTCGGTTCCTTGAAACGATCGTGGTTTTTTGCTCTCCCTATAATTTTAATTTGTGTTCTCCTGAAGCACTAGAACAGGCCATAACTGTGAGTCGTTCTTTGCTGGATTTTTGACCAGGACAGTATTTTTCGGACTGAGCTGCTAACACATCCACATTATAAATTAATCGGAAGTAGATGAAACTTTTTGCCCAAACAGTTGAAATTTTCAATAAACAACGTGGCTGCAACATTATCACCGCTAAGACTCTCACCTTGACTGGCCAACTCCTTGATATCGTGCTTTTTTGTAAACTATTTATAAAGCCATCTATGTAAAGCGGAGAATGGCTCCTCATTTTTAAGTTTATAAAACCAATCGTTTTCGCACTCATCATTTGCCAGAAATAGGAACTCCCCAAGCGAGTTTTTGGCATAAACTCATTGATAGACGGCTTGATCTAATTCTTTTAATATAGAGGTCTTCATCGATTTCCCGAGACACATTGTTTTGTGATTACCAATTATGAACCAAAATTACAAAATCATAACTTACTAAGAGTCACAGTAAAAGCAAAAACCCTTTAAATCTTTACCCATATACAGGATTCACGTTTCCATTAACCAATGACAAATTCATGTAGTTCTTCTCAAATTACAACGCCAGGTAACGATTCGTTTCAATTTATTTCGCGCACTTGGTCCGTTTTCGGGGAAAATCGCCGCCAATTTAAGAAGCCGCGAGGCCCGGGCCCCAGGAGAAATTGCCCTCGCTTTGTCAAGCGGCCCCGTATCAAATCACGCATTCGAGTCATGCGCCTATCTTACAATAAGACGTATTGCGCGTATGTATATATATCTCGTGCATATGCGGGAACAATTTGACGGGGAAATTGTGGCGATTTTTCAGCGTAGTGACCCGACCTAGTCGCTGCGTTATGTTTCCAGATTTGGAAGGGCAACAGGAAATTGAGAAAATGGGTCGTTTGTAGGGAATGTTTACGTATAGTGTTTGTTACGTTGGTATTTGAAGCTATGTTACGTAGAAGGGTAGTAAGGGGATGAATTATTTTCGTTTCTGGATAATCTTGACTAGCGTTCATCATTTTAGGTGTTATTTCAATTATTTCCATTGTCTTGGTTGTGGTTTATAACCGACGTCTCGGCCTGCATTTACCAGCCGCCCTCAAGGCAGCCTCAAAGCAGAAGATCTTAGTATGAGAAGAATTCTGTCAGTTTGCATGAAAATGTTACAGTTATTTGACAGCCAGAAGTTGCAGCCTCTCATTTTCATGGGAATAGTGATTTTTCTTTATCAAATTTCTATGTATGTAATGCCACAAAATAGCACACAGCCCAGATAAAGAAAAAATAATTTTGTAAATATAATGCTTCAACTAAATTAGTAAAATCCAATTTTTGAACATCCTAAGGTCATCTATTTTATTAATTTCTCATCATAAGTTGGCCTTCCCAAATGCCAGATGGCATGCGGAGTGAAATTTCTGTCTGCAACAGGCTAGAGGACACTTCGACATTAAAAAATTACGAATAGATAGATGCCCCCCTTTTATTCTCCAGTACAGCCCTGGACGCTGTGGTGGAATGTTGCTTAATGTCATCTACTCCGATATTCACAGTTAAAGTGCTCAGTTTAAGTGAAACACTGTGCATAAGGCTCTTATATAACCAATATCAAGATTGTTGATTAACTTCGTGAGGTAAAGAAAACATTTAAATTTGAAACACATGAGATTTTATTTATAAAAGGTTCGATATGTGAAACCGTGTAAAACAACGAAGATTATAAAGTAAATATCTCAGGTAATTCAAATGGGTGCGTTTATCAAATAACAATTACGCTTTTTTGTTAGTTACTCCAAATTTTACAACATGGAATATAAATACATTTAAAATTAACTTTCAAAATTCCCGCGTTTTCGGGTCATTTATTTATGTAATTTTATGCTTAAAAGCCGGGTAAAACAGTATGTGCAACATTTGATGGTATAATTTCTAGGTATTGGATTCGTGCCATGAATACATATTGCCACGAATCGGCCTGCAAGAGTGGGGATAGCGCTAAGCTATATAATTATTGTAATTATAGTAAATGGGCTCTCTCTGTAAAGAAGACACTCCGCGAGGAGGTTCTCCGATAGGACGATAGGACGATAGGACTCCACGTGGTGTTAATAAAGAGTTAATAAAGAGCTGAAGTGTATTGGTCTATTGGTTGATTCCTGTCCCTGCACCCCAAGGTAGGTGTAATTATTATATGTATTACCTCTGAGCTACCCCCCGCCGCACGCCCCACGGGACAATATTAACTAGTAAAATTAGAACTGCCACCTTATAAAGATTTTCCACCAGTGCTCGAAAACTGGTTCGCGATTATATACAAATTTTCTAACCACACAAATTTTTCGAACGTATTAAAATAATATGTTTATTTTTTAGGTTCATAGGTAAATCGGCAGGCATCAGAGCAGGCAAATCTTGTTAAGGCATCGAATGGGAGCTCTTGTACTTCTAATTATGGTGAATGGCTCAGGATAGGAATATATCTCTGGTAAATTGTGGTTGGAAAAAAATTACCCAACAATTATACAGGTAAAATGTGGTTGAAATTAAAATAATTAAATTTGTTTTTAAAATAATCATGATTTTTAGGTTGAACTTTTGAATAAACAGGACTTTAACAAAATAGCCTTTGAAATTTATAAAAATTACTCGAGGCACGTCCGTCTCTCACCAAGCTTGAATGCCTTCGAATAGAAATTTTCTAACAGGCATCGATAGCGATTGTCTTCACATGGACTGCAAGCTACCTCAGAAAAGTCCGTTAATTTCACCAATGAACGAACATATGTTGTTATTTTTAGGTATAATTTTCATAAAATTATTCACTATATGAACGCAATAAAGTATAAAATGATACTTTCTTCGTTAGTTTAATGGTTTGCAATTTATTGCGAAAATGAACAGTGAGTGAATTACCTTACGCTCGGTAGGCAAAAACTCACATAGCTATTCCCTTTTCTGTTTGTGTAGTGATTCCTCCACAATAGACCATGAGCCCCCGCTAAGGTGGTATTATTGAAGTTAATTGTTTAGATATTTTCTTTTGCTGTTTTTCTATAAACTGCGACGCTTCCCGCGACTGCTACCTCTTCCTGTGAGGAAACCGACCCCACAAGGAATTGGTTCAAACCCTGGCGCTACTTAAATCGGGGGCTGGGTGTGAGTTCGTGATAAATTTTAAAATAGGCACCAACCGATGACCAAACGGTGGGGAGGTCGGAATATCAGCAACAAACACAACAGATAACTATAGTTAATATTTAATAATAATAAAGATAATAAGTGATTTATATAAACAAGACAAATAGTTGTAAAAAACAAACATTAAATAAGGTACAAACAATGGTCACCCACGATTAGGGAAGAGCTATGCCACTATATCATTACACAACAACCAGGCATTTATATTTTAGGTTATTTAAAATTATTGATTGATTTTAAATTAGAGGTATTTACACATCAACCTTAAACATTGAAGTTTATTAAAAATATCCGGCAAATATGAAATATTGAACTTATGAAATTCGCACAGTATAACAGTTAAATAGCATGAATGTTGCTGCATTAAATCTGCAAACATATGACTATATATGTCAACAGTCAAGCAAGGCTTTCTTGTTGAATAATTATTAAAAGATTGAAAACTGGTTGTAAAAAGAAAAATAATAATTAAAGTGCAATTTAAGAAGAGCTATAAACATTATGTAAGTGTAATAATAATTTGTTCTTTGACCACAAAACAGCTGTTAGGCGTCATTTATTTCTACAAATACCTTAAGATGATTCAGTCTTGTTATAGAACCTCCGTGACTGGTAAACTTTGTCCTAGTGTTCCCAAACCGGAGAGATGGAGTTATTTGTAAATTACGTCGATGGTGCAATTCAGGTAAAAACCCTTATAATAAATTGCCTCGTTGTTAATTGTTGTTCATTTGTAGTAGACTGTGGCTCTACTCCTATACATATGAAGCGAATGGATATGGAACTTTTATTTCGGCCACGATGCCCTCGATCGACACAGGTTCCTCGCCTTTGACAGGATTCGTCAAATATCGTTGGATAAAATTTGTATCGTAGAAATAAATACTGAGCAATTTAATAAGGCTGTCTCCCCATTATTAATAGTAAATATGCCCAAGATGTTGCATGTACTATAAACAGCCAGTCGGCACGGATGTCTCATCCTCGACTGAATTTATCAATTGATATTGAGAAATTGAAAAAAGGCTTTTTTCCCTTAATATTATTTGTAATAAAATTGCCCAAAATGTGGTACCCTTAACCCGATAGCCTGAAAGTTAGAAAAACGTCTTACCATGTGCTCATTAAAATGAATTCTAGAAAAGTTCTTTTCTTTTCTTTCCTTTCTCATAGTCACTAACAAAACGAAATCAAAATTATTTACAGCTTGAGGAGCTAATTAAAAGTAAAATCAATCTATTAATCAAATTAAACAATATTAAAATACTTACTTAGATGCTATAAGCACTTAACTAGCTAGCACCTGCTTAACGCGCTACGAGGTGTGACCGAATGCCCTTCAAGCATCAATCCTCGCGAACCGGCCAAGATCTTAAAACTTTTTTGTTTTCAAAAATTTGAAAAGCTCAGTGTTACCAACTGAAATCTTTAAACAGAAATAACAGATGATAGGTGTTGCCAAAACTAGATTACTAAACAAAGTTGATAAATAAACTCCTAACAATAGTGAACACATGATAATCCGCCTTTCAGTCTATCGAATGAAATTAAGAAGAATTGTGTATCGTTTCAGAGCCTTAGTATCAAGATATGGGACCCTTGCTTATTGTTAGTAAAATTTCAAAAATTTCTTGTAATATTAACTTGAAGTTTAAAACGCATTCTTAGTATTTAAGACGGAAAGATTGTTGAATAATAGAATCATCATTTCTATTCATTGTAGTCATCGAATGAATACTTACTGCAAAAAAAGGACAAATTTTGTCATTAACTTGTTAGTTATACGCATCTACCACAAATTTTTCAAGCTTCTAACTTACAACTGTACAAAGAAAATCAGTAAGCACCTATAATAATCCAATTAATTTCAATTCAACACTACAATTTACATTGTTCCGGCGAAATTTCGGCACGGCGGCGAGACGGCAATTATCCCCGCTGCTTCCGTTCGGTACGTAAAGCCGCACGTAACATAACTTATACGGGTGCCATTTGCCCGAAATTCCCTAATAAGGGATGGTGTAAATTATCTACACACCGTATTAAAACGTAATTAGTATTTTACATAACTCGGCGTTTTCGGAAAACCGGCACAAAATCAAACAGGAATTAAGAGAATTCATGGCACATGTGTTGTGCTCGACGGTTAATAGGTAACGAGGAGGAGAGTGCGCCCTCGCAAAGGCGAAAGGATAGAAACGGGCCCCAGTCGAAAATTCGAACCCCTCTTTCTCCTATAAATAATTGTTAATATCCGCGCCTCCGTTTGGGCGCAAAGTAGCGCGCGGTTGCAGTTAAATATTAAATGTTAGGTTTTTGGCCGGTGTATTTAACGTTTGAGAAGATTCGAAAATGTGTTTCTTAATTAAACTAACTTTAAGCTTTGAATAGATATTCTTATATTCCCTAACATGTAATGTTTTAAGTGCAGAGTGTGCTTTAGCGAAGAGGCAATTCCGTTGTTCAATGATATCCAGGAGATATATTGATATGATAATGGTAATTTTAGTCACATGATCTAAGGGGAATATGGAGCTCTTCAATTCGTTTTCATGCGATGAATTACTCCGCTATTTCTTCCTGTATTTTCTCCTTTATAGTTCTGTGCCTTCTAATTGTTTAACTACAGTGTTCCATTCCTTTCTGTCTTTTATTATATTTCTTTTATCTTTCACTCATAGTCTTCGTGTATCATCCCATACTTGGCCCTCCCATTTTAGCCGTGGTCGTCCTCTATGTCTATCCTCCCCCGGTTTCCAGTTCTTTATTTTCCCTATTAATGTGTTTTCTTCTCGTCTTTCGATGTGTCCACATCATCTTAATCTTTGTACTTTTATATGTTTGATTATGTTTATAAGATTTAAACATGTACAAACAAAAAACAAATAACCACATGCAGTCAGCACTTCAACACAGACTGATCCAGAATCTGGGATTCAAGCTGACATTTTCAGCTTTCCCAATCGTAGCAAAATATGGTATGATATTCTTATCACTAGACCTGGCATCTTGATGCCATATACATAACCGTATTTCCATCGGCGTATCGTGTATAATTCACTGATGATTCATAATGCGGTAAGTGTTTGTGCACGTTTTGCATTTTTTTTTTAATTTAAATTAAATGCAAAATTGCATGCGTACACCCCTGGCGTGTGCCTAGAATTTACTTATCAAACTAATGCCCGGTAACATAAAGCTGATGTAACGAAATGACTAGTTAATTATCTTTTAGCACCAATAAAGTGCTACATAAAAGTTTAGTAACATAAACGAAGCCATTTGTTAACAACTAATTTATAAAATATTTATGAACGAAAGAACAAGTTATTTACTCTTTTCAACCTTATAACTAATTAATATTTGCTGTAAATTAGTTGACTGTAGGTTTACTGAAGTTGATACTTCATGTTGGTTCCGACTTGAAACTTTGACTTTCACCTAACAATTTATGGTTTTGTTTCTGTTTTCTGCATGAATGTAGTGCACGAATGATGAATTATCATCGTCCGATGAAGAACTATTTGATGTATTAGACAACATATTTGCATAGTAGGCGGCGTACTGAAAGATCATACACAATGAATGAATGTGTATGATTTTTTGTGCAAATACGAAATACTTTGTTTAGAGCAGAATGATTTCCGAAAAAGCCGATCTACTAATACTGCTATGCTCCAGTTTATTGATCAACTTTACCAAAATTTGGATGCAAGTAATAAAACAATTGGCATTAGTAAAGCATTTCGTTTAGTAGATCATTCACTTCTTCTTGAAAAAATGTTTGGTTACAGCTTGAGAGGGATCATTCACAAATTCTTCTCCTCGTATCTTGATAATCGACAGCAAATAGTGAAGATGGCCGTTGCAATATCCTCTCCGTTGCAGGTTTGTGCAGGTGTACTCCAGTGGTCGATCCTTGGTCCTTTGCTTTTTTTAAATTTTTATCAATGATCTGCCAAACGTATATGATAGTGGTAGTTTAGTGCTATTTGCTGACGACGTTTCTTATTTGTGCGCAAAGAACAACATTGCGGATACGTTGAGTTTAGCCAGCGCTATGTTGGCTAGGTACAGCACTTGGTTCTCAGCAAATAAGTTATGTTTGAATCAAGATAAAACTGATTTTAGTTAAACTTCATACCGAAAACTAAATATACCGATAGTAGTCATCTATTAAGAGTGAACTCATAATCAATTAAACAAGAATCATCGACCAAGTTACTGGGGCTTCATATTGATTGTGATCTGGGCTGGGATACACAGATACAGGCTTTTTGTTCTCGTTTTCTTCAGTTTGTTATGCTCTATATCGCTTGTCGTTTTTGGTAGATAGATACGTCTTAATATCATATCATGCTTGCATCTAATCTAGAGTGATATATGCAATTTCTTTCTGGGGAGCTGATTCGAAGCACCAATTAATTTTTCGTATTCAAAAGAGTGCTCTACGTAATGTCGTGGGTGTTTCCTCCAGAACATTTTGCCGTCCCTTATTCAGGGAATTCAAAATACTTATAGTGCCATGTTTATATATTTTACAAACATTATGTACTGTTAACACTGCGTAGGCTTTCACGGCCAGTGTAACTATAACTAACAGCTTCTTGCGGGTTTCGTCGTGTGTCAAAACTTTCGCTCGACGTTTCACTGTTCATACTGACAGCTTTTTCAGGATAACTGAACTGATTCATGGTCCGACATTCTTCTTATATACGCCCCTGGTGCATCCAACCGTGTAGTTGGATGGAGCGGAAACTACACGGTTGGATGCACCAGGGGCGTATATAAGAAGAATGTCGGACCATGGAGAATCAGTTCAGTTATCCTGAAGAAGCTGCATGCACAGCAAAACGTCGAGCGAAAGTTTTGACACACGGCGAAACCCGCAAGAAGCTGTTAGTTATTATTATGTACTGTTAAAGAAAATATTGATGTAAACTTCCACGCAATAAGGTTTTATGCCACTGGTAGCCAATAAATACTGATTGTGGTGATGATTTTCATATATACAGGGTTTCGCATATTAGGTTATCCATTTCATGTTTCGAATAAAATCTTAATCTCTGCTAAGCACAGTAAAGAAAATGTTGTACAAGTTATCAATGTACAAATAATTCTCTTGGATTTCTTATTAACATAAACAACTTTTCTTCGTGTTTTGAAAATCATATCTCTTAAATACCTTCTATCAATTCGAATTCTACTTCCAATTCTGAATGTACAATTGTTCATCACCGGACAAAGCAAATCTCAGTCTGTTCCTGTGATTTCTTATCGAATGCATCCTTTTAGTTCCTTAATTGTTCCAGTAGGACTTGAAGAGACCTTTGTCTTGAAATACCACCATAGAAGAAAATCGGTTGCCATTAAGTCGGGAGTTTCAGGTGGCCAGGCAAATTTCTTAACCGAGAAAGTATACGGCCGGAAAAAAAGTTTCTGTCTGTGAGCTGTTGCTCCATCTTGTTGGAATAACACAACATCATTTGCACAATTTCATTGCAACAATGCCATTCAAATAAACATTTACTTCGTTGGTTATTAAGAAATTGTGTATTGATTCTCGATGCCGATTTAAAAATTTTTGTCAAAATGTTAGCCTCACTTCCTTATTTGGATAGCTAAGATGCTTGCCATTTGGTATTTGCATGGATGCAATTTTCAATCGTTTTGATGGATCCTGTAAAGACTTCCCTTGGATATTCGTAGAGCCAGTGAACCAATTAACAGATCTGATAAGAGTTCTCGTGAAAGTAGCTCTCATTGGTTCAATATTTGCAAGCGTACGGACCCTTCTTAGACTTAGACAAGTTTTTTAATGTTCTGCAGAGAACCATTTCACGGAATTGACCAACCCATGCCATAACTGTTTTGAGCGTTAACGGATTACCCCTAAATTATTTACAAATTATAAAAACATTGTTGGTGAGACTGCACCGGATTTATGTCTACCAATTATTCGATGGGTTTGAGACAGATGCTTACTCAATAAAATGTAATCCAGAAACTTACTTAACCGGACCCGCAAAAGAAAAAATAATCATATACTTCATTTAGATTTATATCGCATATCAAAATGGGTAGTCTAATATGGCGAATCCTGTACATACATCAAGTGCATGCCATACCATTTAGCAAGTTTCGCAAGAACTAACGGCATTAAGAGCAAATTACATGGTTTTGCCGAAACACTAATAAACGCCGATTAAGTTTAATTAGAATTAATAATTCTGTCAAAATGTCAATTAGATTTCCCGCGCAAGATGTTCCGCCATCTATTGATGCTGTCATACACGGCAACTTTCATTAAACATTAGGCATATTTTGTCTGTTGGTAAATGATTATCTCTTAACAAACGCTTATGTTACTGATTTTTGCTGTTATCCATTTCAGTGTTTCACATAAAGTAATATTCACATAATTGCGAGGTTACTGTATTATATTTTTGTTATTAACAATCATAGGGAAATTATTTAGTTAGCGTAGGAAGATTTCAATTATTATGGAACCTATATAGTACTCAGAATAGGCAGCCTCGTGTGTAATTATATTGTTTTTCATAAATAAAGTGTTATCCATTGATTAACTTTGACAAATTGGTAACTATTGTTTATGTTTAAAATCCTAACGATTTTATATTAATTTTGTCAGAGAATTCGTCTCTTTTCCACACTATCTGGAATTCAAAACCTTCGAACCGACTTGTTTGCCATCTCAGAGAGCAAATAAAAACGTTTTCAAAGACCATATTTACGAAATACGCAAGTATATAAAGTTTTCTATAGTTACTCCACTTTTTAGCTTTCACCGTCGGCAAGTTGGAGATACGCTCCATCGCCCCAGACGCCCAAAATCTCGACCTCCCACCACGCCTTATTACGTTTTCGTTAGTCCTTAACACGCTCTCCGACACCGTGGGCGCATTACGCCATCCCCTAAGGTCGACGGGGGGGCAACCCTTTTGTACCGTCCCTAATGAGAATTAAGATTCAAACAGCGACACGCAGATATGGAAGCAAGAAAACGTCAAAATACACATCTCACCCCCATATTCCCTCTGGAAAGGCTCTTAACTGCGAGTACTACACACGTAGTAAGTACAGACTCGAAGAGATGCGTCTTGTGTATGTGTTTTTCTCTTTGGCTTATACAGGCTGTCTCGCGAGGAACTACATACATCGGTATTGTATATGAAAGAGTATACATTGGAAAATTCAGAAAATTTTGCAGTATACTAAAGCCAACGCGCGCTATTATTTTCAAATGTTTGTAATATTTGTATTTTTTTTTTTTAGTTTTTAACAAATGGCCAAGTGCATCTGAACTTCTATAACCATAACAGTATTTATCTTAATAATTAAAAATTTAAAGAACTGTTGACCAGCATGTCCGAAATTTAGGGTACATTTTTTTTTAAACAACTACCTACTTTTTTCATTCTCATCAAACTGTCTTTACAAAAATATTTAAAAGAAAATGTGTCATATTCATTAGTCATCTAAAATGGATACTTTGTAAGATAATTAGTAAAATATGTATACCCAGAGACATTAGAACTGTTACACCCATAAGGAATAGTTTGTTCAACTTAATTTCTTGGCATCAGAATGACTATATTTAAAGCAAGTTATGGTACATTTTTAATATAGAGGCATCTACTACACCCCTCCACCTACTCAATACAAAACAGATTGGAGCTAATTTTTTACATAATAAATTTATGTGTTCATTAAAGTTTAGATTGCTGTCAATTATTAATCCTAAAAATTTTGTATTCTCAACCTGAGCAATGCTAGTTTTGTCTATTTTTACTAAATGAGAAGCTATTCTATCCCTTTTTGTAGGTTTAAATTATACACATACAGTTTTTGTTAAATTTAAGTGTAGAACATTATTTTTAAAATATGTAGATAGACTCGTTACAGAATCACTAGCTGCAACGCCCAAATTTTTAACATATATAGTTTTTTAAAACATCATCCTGCTTTTGTATTATATAAGTTCGTATCATTATTATTCATATTCTTGCATTACATAGGTGTTCAACACATTTCAGTGATTATTGCACTAGTTATGAGATTTCGGATAGCAGATTCGGATCTGAGGTTTCGGATAGTGGATCCGGATCCGAGGTTTCGGACAGCGGATCCGAATAACATTAAGATCAAGATAACAGCACTAGTAATTATGTACGTAGAACTTTCAGAAGTTTTGACATCCGGATTAAACAATATTTGAAGCGTTCCCGACTTGAAGTACATCAAAGGTAACGGCCATACCTTTAATATTAACGATGACTTTCATGTTTTACATACCGGTAAAAATAAGCAGCTTATTAAATAACTTGGGGGCGTTAGAAACTGTGAGACAACAGATGTCTGACAGAAACCTCTCTCTTAATTTTCGACTAATATTTGAAGCAACACCAACTTTTCAAATTTTACTTAGCAGATGATAGCTCTTACTGTTTGCGTGTACAGTCTTCAAGTTTTCCTTTTCCTGTACTTTTATTTAATATTTTGTACTTTGTTGAGTTTGTTTTTCAAACATACACGGCGCAGCTAAAACATTTCTTCTGAATTGTTCGTTTGAGAACTAGACTTTAAATCTTCAGATTTCCAGAATCATCATCATAGCGCACATTGGCTTTAGTATACTGCAAATTTTTCATAATTTTCCAATGTTATTCTCTTTCATATATTGATCGATGCAGTTCCTCGTGAGATACCCCCTGTATACGGACTTGACTATAGTGTTCGTCACGTGACCTGTCGGCAATTCCGAAACGGAATGGCTAAAGTTGACTTGCCCTCGCGCTAATGGAATCTTTCGCTACCTATATACGGTTGACAGTAATAAAGTACATTTGTATATATAATACGGAGGAACGTGGTATGAGATGTAAGGAGTGAAGCTAATAATAATAATAATCATAACACAACACCGTGCCTCTGCGTGCTTTGCTTGCCGCTGTTCGCCTTTTACCTTTGTGTGTTACCGGTGGAAGCTGGGCGTTTTTTCTTCTTCCTTCTCAGCCCCGCTAAGTCTAATTGCCCTGAGTGCGTTTTCGGAGGCGCTAATTCGTATAGTACGTAATATTAAGACATTTATGATAATAGGAACGCATCTCGTCACGACGACTCTGCCTTTATGTTACGTTACGTTACGTGTGTTGTTTCAGATGTATTATTTAAGATAATTAGACCTACTGGTCTGGGGTTAAGATGTCGCTGCCTGCGTTGTTTTATCATAATCAAAGCTAAGGCCTCGCTAGGAATAATTAAAGTCATTATACTGTGCTGTGCTACGTAGGTATATGCATGTTATTCCACTAAGGTATGGAAATGCAGAAGTTCTTATGAAGAATCAAAGGAATATATTATTAGTCGTTTTAAGTTATTTTCGGAGGGAAAATTGTTTCTGTAGTTAGGATTGATATCAGCTTATCCAAAAGTTCGATATGATTTCTACCGTGATGTTCTGCTAGGTAGATAGGCAGAGTCATGTGGTTACATCTTAATTTGGTTACCTTCCGCATCATCATGTGTAAGGCAAACTATATTATTGTATCCCAATAGTAGTTCTTGGTATCTGAGATGGGCCATTCTTACCTACTCGATTATCACCAAATGTAGAGGAAAGAGGTTTGGCAAACATTCAATTGCTGCTGCAGGACTAGTGCTCATATGCCTGTTATTCCTAAAGACGCAAACGTCTGTACTTCGTTAAATTCAGTTGTAACAGCTTGTTGCTACTTCTTCGTCTCACACTACATGTTGAATTCAGCTTGATCAAAAAGACAAGGTCATCTGCGTACCCCTATGTTGTATGTGCTTCATTGTTCCCTTTTACTACAGGTTCGTGCACGACCAGGTTTCTCAGCAGAGGGAACAAAATCCCAGCCTGCGGAGATCTTCTTTCGACCCGAGCCAGTGTCTCTTCCATGATGGATTGATTGGATCTAACAAAGGCTTTCGATAGCGTATCACATGATTTGTTGCTTTAAAAAATTGAGCGAATTGGTGTCAGAGGAGATGTGTTTTCCTTTGTAAGAAGCTACATAACTGACAGATATCAGGCTGTTGTCATTGGTAGGGAAAAATCAAAATTGCGACATGTTAAATACGGTATCCCCCAGGGTTCGATACTTGGATCGATTTTATTCATTTTATACATTAACGATATAACAGATTATATTAATTTTAAATATATAACGTATGTGGACGACACTTGTTTATTAACATCTACTAAACGCTTACATGATTTATATGTACTATCAAATGAAACCCTTTCAGAAGCAAAATTTTATTTTGCAAAGACTAAATTGACCCTAAACAATCTAGATTTAGATTATTAATTTTTACTTTAAATCCGCTTATAGATATTAATTCTACAAATGACCCGGTTAAATATTTAGGGATTTCTTTAGATAGTAAATTGACCTGGCAAGCACACATTGATAATATTCCTGGCAGATTATCTACTTGTATATATTTATTGAAGAATTTAACCCAATCTGTAAATCAAGAAGTACTCATACTTGCGTATTATGGGTTATTTCATAGCATAATGTGTTATGGCATTTTGTTTTGGAGAGGGTCAAGATATGTGAATAGGATTTTTATCCTACAAAAAAGAACCATAAGAGCTATAGCTAATGTTCGTCACGGAATCGTGCAGACCATTATTTAAGAGATTTGGTATTCTATACCTGTATAGATCAATATATTTACGAAACCATAATGTATGCGTATGATAATAAGAACGAACTGCCTAGACAGGATGCGTGTGATACCCGCTTTCAGACGGTAGTCGCACCGCATTTTAGATTGACGACTCTTCGTCACATGAGGTCTTTCAGATTTACATCCACAAAGTTGTACAATAAATTACCAAATAGTTGGAAAAATATGAATCGCTCTGGTTTTGTAAACAGAATTAAGGATTTCTTGCAGGAGAATGTGTTCTAAGACCTCCAGGAGTGTGTGGACTGTAGAATTTTTTAATGTGTATGGTAGGTCTACCATAAATGTGTTTTTTTTAAGTGTTTATTTTACTGAATTTTAACTCTATATTTATAGCCGCTGTTGTATAGCAATATTGACAAGTGTACACAGATGTAATGCTGTCTCACGAAATAAATATATCATATCATGATGGTTGTGAAAACTGATCTACCTTCAAGCATGCAGTCCATCCACCAGTAATTTGTTCCATTGTTTCCTATACTGCTCGACGCTTTGCAGATTAAATGCTACAGAAGTATCAATAAATGTTTCTTTTACAAAAGCACTTCCATGATTTGCAAAACATGCTCCGCTTTCTGTACGAGCTGATACATTGCCGTTTCCATGAATCTCTGCTTGATACGCATACTAATTCTGGTATAATGATCGATAAGGTATTACATCATCGGGAGAAATAATGCCAAGGATACATGTATTGTGTTTTGGGGAATGAATAAGTAAAGAACTCCATCAAACCATAAACAAAGACTACTATACTATACTAGAACATCTTGACAGTAAATGAAAACGAAAACAGACTATTCTCAAGTAGAACAACTTGCAGAATAAAATTTATAAACTTACCACTGATATTCAAAATGGAACAGAAACTTACAAAAACGACTACAAGGTAAGGAACTATTAGAAAAGTAGTAGCAGTACATGTATCACGAAGAACATCAACATACAGGAATAAAGGCATTGAAACAAAAAAAAAATATATGGAAGAGTCCCAAAAGAAGGCGAACAACCAAACATTAAAATAGTAGTGATAATAAAATATCAAAGGGTAAAAAAAACTCAATCAAAACGTTTAAATGTAATTACTGGCTAACATGTTTCGGCCGAATGGCCATCTTCAGAACCTATTATTAAAAACAAAAACATAACAATTAAACAGATGCAAGAGAAATTAATTAATTACTCAGTTACTTACGCTAAAGTGGACAAAAATTTAAAGATGTTCTTATGTCAAACATTTAAAAAATAAAATATAATTAAAATTATAAAACATGTAAAAATTTAAAAATTAAAAATATTTTAAAAAGTTAAATTACACAAATATATAGTAAATAAAATGTCTTGTAGAAAGAGAAATGCAAACTAAACATAAGTACTGTATACATACGACAGTACGGAATAAAATAAAATAAACAAGTTTTTACAAAGTTTGACGTTAAAAAGGAAAAAGCACAGGAGGGATTCTAAATAAGAAAAAGTAAATAATTTGATCATAATTGTAAATATGAAAAGATAGGCTTTTGTTTGTTCGTTCATTAATTCTATATTGCGTTTCCTCGAGTGCTTCTCAATATCGTGTGCCTCTAGCAGTTTAAGCCTTACGCCTTTATTACAATTATGAATTAAAGTTATATCATCTTCACAAATACTGCGATGCCCTGTATTAAATTCTGTGTTGGTATACATTAGAAGTGATTTGTGTATTGAGTTCTTTAAGTCTGTTTTGAAGTTTTCTACCTGTTTCTTTTATGTAAATATAATTACAATCTTTACATTTAATTTTTTTTATAAACACCGTTTTGATCAAGTTTCGTAATTTTATCTTTATTGTTTCGTAATAAGTTATAAATGATATTGTTAGATTTAAAGATAGGTTTTATGTTATGTTGTTTAAAGAATTTTTCTAATTTGTTTGTATAATTATTATATGTAAAGGTTTTCTAAATGTAATGTTTGTCGTTTTTATGATAAAGTTGGTCTAATTTAATTAACTGTTTATTAATTAATTTTTCTACTATATTGTTGAGATTTTTTTTCTCTTCAGCTAATTAAACTAGACCCACTTTATCATAAAAATGACAAACCTTTTACATACTATATTATACAACTAATTAGAAAATTCCTTTGAAACATCCTAAATTAAACCTATCTTTAAAACTAACAATACCATTTATAACTTATTACGAAATAATAAAGATAAAATATAATTCATAATTGTAATAAAGGCGTAAGGCTTAAACTGCTAGAGGCATACGAGATTGAAGAGCACTCGAGGAAACGCAATATAGAATTAATGAACAAACAAATTAACTATAGTATTAAACCTATCTTTTCATATTTACAATTATGATCAAATTATTTACTTCTTCTTATTTAGAATCCCTCCTGTGCGTTTCCTTTTTAACGTCAAACTTTCCAAAATCTTGTTTATTTTATTTTAATCCGTACTGTCGTATGTATGCAGTACTTATGTTCAGTTTGCATTTCTCTTCCTACAAGACATTTTATTTATATTTGTGTAATTTAACTTGTTAAAATATTTTTAATTTTTAAATTTTTACAATTTTAATTATATTTTATTTTTTAAATGTTTGACGTAAGAACATTTTTAAATTTTTGTCCACTTTAGCGCAAGTAACTGAGTAATTAATTAATTTCTCTTGCATCTGTTTAATTGTTATGTTTTAGTTTTTAATAATAGAAGGTTCTGAAGATGGCTACTCGGCCGAAACATGTTAGCCAGTAATTATATTTAAACATTTTGATTGAGTTCTTTTACTCTTTGATATTTTGTTACTACTAGACATTACTCAATTTGGACATAACTGTAAGAATTCGAAATTCCATCCTGTATTATGCAAGTATTTAAATTCATTTTCTTAATGCGTAGTTGATAAGTACCGTGGCATTTGCAAAACAAGCGCTGCCTCACCGCAGACAACAAGCGTTCTTTGTTTTAAGGCCCGCGTAATTAAAATAACATGGTAATACTTTGTATTTTAATCTATTACTTTGTCCAATGAATGTTATCTTCTACCTTGTATCATGTATATTACAAACACCGGTCGCCAATTCCCACGTTACGCTATCAGTGGGTCGTCTGAAAGTCAGAAAAATAACGCCTTCGGTCATACTTGCGCCCTTCTGTGAAGAGAGGACGAACTAGTTATCGGTGCAAAATGACGTCACAACTAGAGTTTATAAAAAACCCTAACATAGCGGTTTTGGGGTAATTAATTCCGTGGTCTCGTTACAGCTAAAGTAAAAGCACGCGTCTCTAACTTCGTATCGGGCGAATCTAAACTTAAAATTGAAACTTCTCTTTTTTGTAGAATTTTGTAGTCATAATACGCTTTTAAAAATATAGGAAGCAAAAGCTTCCTGCGGGGTGACCAGTGATTTTGGAGATAAATTCACTTAAGAGTTCCCCCCCCTTTTTTGCTTGGCTTAAAAAGATTGTGTGTGTTGTGCAAAGTTTGTGCCTAAAATTTGGATTACGTGAAGAATTATTTTTTCCCACATCGGCCGGTAAGATGTTCAAAATTCTGCTTAGATTAACCATTGCAAATACAAAAAATCGTAACTCGTTCGCTCTCTCTCTCTCTCTCTCTTCCTCAATAAATAAGTATGTTAAATTATTCATTAAGATAATTGTGTTATTTGGTTTACTTTTTTGTTGTTCACTGTTATCCTATTTAATTTTGTTAGCTTATATAATAATATAAAAAGATTTAATATATAATTTTAAAGACATAAGTCGTTCTTTTTATTTCGTCATTCTAAAAGAAGATCAGTTTGAACCCTTAGTGAAGTCCCGAGAGGAAGTCAGTCTAGTAAAGAGAAAGCCGACGAGAAGAGTAAGTCGACAATCCTTAGGCTAACTAACGGCCCTGCTCCGACTGACGGAGGAAAACACAGTTGGGGAAACATCTTTGGCTAAAATTACTAAAACCATTCGCTACCGGAACAAAAAGTTGTTTCCCAGCAGTGGCTCGCCGGTCAAAAGAGCAGTGTGCGGTTATCTGTGAGACGGAGTTTGGCATTGTCTTATTTGAATTTGGGCTGGCCATCCCCAAAAGTCTCCAGATAGGAAAACCCGTTTCCGTTACATAACCATGTATTAAAATAATAGTTTTGGTAAGCTAGAAGACAATAATGACAATAAGAAAATAACTAATTGGGTCATTATTTTAAACGTTTATCTTTATTCGAAAAGAAGCTTAAGAGCAAAACATTGAATTATATCCGTTAATACAAACATCACAAACAACAACAAGCGTTCACAAAAATTTATTTCCCTTTATTAAAATATGTTTTCTCCTAAGAAGCTTTCAAATTAAGCGCACCCATTAATACCCCACACCATCAGCCATAAAAACGACTCTAAACAAAGTAGACATAAAAAATACAGCGTCGGCATAAATAATCACCGCAAAAAACCACCCCAATTTCCTTTCGAATGACTAATGGCGGCATTGAGAAAATACACCTCGATATTTCATATAATTAAAGACGTTATCTCCGAGGCCCGATATTGATGGGCGTTCGTAGCCGCGTCGGTGGCCCCGATGTCGCCCCTCACCCTTTCTGCTTCCCTCCCCCCCTTTACTTTAATAAAAGGGAGATTTTGCATATACAGCCCTGATTTATTGGCACTCATCAGACACTCTATTGTGATCGCAACGAGGCTTCGACACCAGGAGGAACGGACCATTTACATTAAAGAGATCCTCCTGCCTGCTCGCCCCCTCCTACCCTGAGTGTTGCCGGCGGTTATAATTTCGACGCTGATAACTTCGGAACGGATAGATGAAAAACAACCTCTTACTGGTATGAATGGATGGTTATTGCGAGATATAATGGACGGAAATGGATGTCGGGTCGATTGGGAATCGTTTGTATGTGTATTCGTTTGAAAATAGTTTGCTTAGGATTAAGGACAATAACTATATTCATATGTAGTTAGTAGTTATATCTAGAATATCATCTCTTTTTAGTTTTAGTTCTGTCAAGAATTGAAAAATTTGTTCAAGCACCAACAAAATTCAGTGATTTTACTGTGATACTATTGAGATTTTGCTATTTTCGCAAAATATGCAATGTATGCGAAGTAAGTTACATTGTTTTGAGTTGTTTCTACACAATGAGGAAGTTTGTATTTCTGAGAATTGAGTGAGAAAAACTGAGATATCACATTTAAAGATAAACGGTTTTTAGCTATTAAATCACTACTATTGCACTAAATTTAAATGTGGTAGGATTGCTATAGATAGATAGAGAGAAAATGTTATTTCCACAGTATAAAGTAACATAATATACAAAAGAAAGTCACAGAAAAAATACAAAGAAAGCATAAACTCTTAAATAAATGTGTGTTTCACATTCATTTTGTAGCAAAAATAATCTTCAATTGCATAAAAAGCACAATTAATCAAGTGTTGTTTTAAACCTGATTTGAATTGTTTTAATGGCAATACCCTAATATCATGTTGCAATGAATTAAAGAATTTTGTGGACTGATATTTTATCGACTGTTGCATTGTGGACAATCTCTGATACACTGAGAAACCTATTTGATTAACTCGACTATATTTTAGTTGTATTGACTAAAATCTTTGTTTAAATATGGGCAAAGAAATGTTGGACGAAGCAAATAATTTTGTTAGTAAAATTTGTTTGTTTTAACAATATCTTTAGTAGAGTTAAACAAATAAAATATTTTGCTCAATTTTATTGAATCAAATGTAATACTTAAATAACTAATTATTTCATTGAAATAATGAGATATATGTGTTTAGTTCAAATAAAATTTCGTAAAATTGATCAAATGGAATATTGAAGTACTTCAAACAATAAATTTTGTTGAAACGGTTAGATTTATTTGCTTATTTGAAATATATATTTTTTTATAGTAACAATATTTCTGTTTTAAGTAAAATATATATTGTGCTTCACTTAACTAAATATTTACTTGTGGTAATATATTGCGTTCCTTTTTTAGTTCAAACAATAATTTTGTCAGAATTACTTACCTTATCTGTTACGGCAGCTCTTTTATTCCTAAATCAAATTTAATATCAAATTATAAACTATCTAACCTTTTCAACAAACTTCGTTACCATCTTTTTCTTATTCTTTTTCCAATCAATAACGTTTAATTCTGCTTACTGCATTGATACCTCAAATAATAATTTTGTGTTCGTATCTCCTAACCAACCGTCTTGCCTTGCTCATAATTTCTTTATATTTTATTAAATCATTGTTAATTTGTTCATTGTCGTCTTCCTCATTTCGTAAGTTTCCTGCATTAACTTCTTCTAGTGCCACCTTATTTGACTTATTTTCAATTTCCAATTCGAATTCTTCATAGTTTTCGTCATTTCCACTATAAACACTTGCCTCTTCTTCGCTTTACTACCATTTTCTTCAGAAACTACAGCTTGCCCATTTAACTGTACCTCCATATTAATGCCACAGGAATATATTATAACTTACAAAGATAGAAATACGTGGTTTATAAAAAAAAGTTTTTGATAAAAAACGTGATTTTAATCCCTTGATTTGTAAAGATGAAAAGTAAAGATGGGGTTAGTAGCTCTTTACTGAAGAAAGTGAATGATGAAATAAATGAACCTCTGGTCTCACTGATAAACGACTGTCTTGAGCAGGGGTATTTTCCGCACGAGACGAACGTAGCCAAAGTCATCCCTGTATATAAAAAAGACAGTATGGATGAGGTCAGCAAGTACAGGCCCATTTCGATGTTGCCAGTACTTAAAAAAGCCTTGGAAAAGGTAATAAAAGCTAGATTGCTAAGAAAAACATGAACTTTTTCTTATTCTATGTGGAATCGTCGATTTGAAAGGTGATAAATAATAATATATTTTTATGTGGATGCTATCTTTATTACCGTAAGAAATAATAAAACGGTGAACAATTCATATAACAGACATAAACCCAAAAACTGTCACGTCAATTATACCCAACAACCAAACAAACAAAGCACCCTCCCTAGTTTTCTTGATAGCGGCTCATCATCTATGGATAATATTAACTATAAATAACACTTTTTTCACCCGCCCAACAGGGACATCGAAATAGTAGATCCACCATCACAGCAGCAATTGATTTTTGGGGGGCGATACTAGCTGCAAAGGATGGTGGCGAGTATGTAGAGGCTATTTTTTGTGACTTGAGTAAAGACTTTGATACGGTGTCACACAAAATCTTGTTAAAAAAGCTTTACCATTATGGAATTAGAGACACCAGCCACAAACAAGAAGGCAGGCAATCTGGTGGAAGAATACGTTGTATTTCCTGCTTCCGCCCGCTCGCTAAGCAAGGGAGACGCATAGGCTTCCATCTTAGACGCGCTGTGCAAGTTGCTCCGTGCAAATTTAGTTACCACGTTGTGGGATTTTGTCGCGCAAGAAACTTCTAATATCGAGTGCACTATTATTTTTCCGTTTACCTGGGGCTGCCAAAAGTTCTGTGTCCATTGCATCGACATTCCTGAAAAGGGTTTTACAACAGCAGCGTCAAGCCGGCATTCCTTTTGTTAATGGCGTCATCTTAGGTCACTGGTAAGCGGACTTATCTTGTTAATTTTATCTGTTTAGTAATCCAATCCTATCTTAGGACCTACAACTATTACTATTATTACTACTATTACTACTCCTACTACTACGTTATTTTGGCTTGAGTTAAACCAAGAGGGTGAACGAAGTACGTAATTTGGGAGACCAAATCCAGATCGTTGAATTCGAAAGGAGACCACGCCTTGACATCAGCGTAATGCGCTCAAAGCAGCATCCTGGACGCAATACACCGACACCCATAGAAATTTACCAGCTAAGTCGTACATTTTTATTTTATTGTTTTCTTTTTCTTGCACCAAATTAATATTTTATTATTTTATTTTATTATTTTTGAAATCCTATCACATGACACAAACCTTCCGGTCAACATTACTAACCTAGACCTTAAGAATCAAATCTATATTTCGGAATTACAACATAATTAATTGTTTAATTTATTACTTAAGTATAGAGGTTAAGACCAAACATCAATATTTTATCATCGTAACCTATGTTAAGATTTAACTTTTATTGTAATTCATTGTATTTTTATTATCTTGAATTTTATTTGTTTTGTCAAATATACAGTGTCATCCAAAAATTTGTGTGTCGAACCAAATTATTTCGATCCAAGAAGACCTTAAGCTTGAGAACAAACGAACCCCGTAACACAGAAGAAGACCATGAGGACTTTATGTGGTATGGGGTGCGCAGAGAGCTGTCTGTGGTGAACGTGTATATATTATCGTGTGTGAAATTTGTCCACGCTAGCTGTTCGCATTTCAAGACCAACTCGCAGTTTCATGCGCATGGAACAAGGCATAGGACCAGCTTAGCACAAGGTGAAAGTTGGCGCAGCAGTCTTGGAACATTATATATCGATTTTAGTAAATTTGCAGTGAACTAGTTTAAAAAAGCCATTAATCAGTTGTTAACTAATTACATGGCGTTTAGTAAAATGGTTACGTTTATGTCACTCATTTATTACTTAGTACTTTATTGGTGTTAATAAATGATTAACTAATCGCTTGGTAACACAAGCTTTATGTTACCAGGCATAAGTGGTAATTAAATTAAAACCGTCTTGTCAGAGCAAATGTAAATGACGTGTTTTTCTGCGACCAACTGTTTGGATCGCACTGTATAATGTCTATGCTCTATCATTCATAAAAACATTTTAATTTTTCTCAAAACATATACCTACCTAACCATCCGCCATCAATCCCCCTCAACAGCGTTGTGGATAAATGGCATGCTAGGTGCACCGTTCTAATGATTACAATTGGTGAAGCCGGAAGCCGCGACTAATCTTTAAAATTTATCATCGGCAAGCGCCATTAACCGATAAAAAATCGTACATTTAATAATACGATCGCGGGAACGGACGCGAACGACGTAAAAAATAATAACAATAATAAAAAAAGCGAGCGTTCAGGGTACGTCAGACGCGCAGGAAAGCCCCGGTAGATGGATCGGAGTCACAAATCATACGTCAGCTTTGGCCTGACAGTGCTGCCGCATATCAAATGTCGTCCCTCCTAGAGCTCGAAGAATTCGAACGCATTTAAATATAGATATTTATTACGGGGGATCTACATCGGGGACACATACAATACAGGCGCAGATATTCGGTGTACGAAGCCGGCATATAGAAATGGATAGGTTCCTGAAAACCTTCCCTGTATAGGGGGCTCTGTATGTAGTGGGGGTGTGCTTCAGAGTCGAGTGTGACATATATGTGGATATAATTTTATCTGTTCCAGTTTATGTGATGCAGTTTAAGTTCAATATTATTTAAGGTGGAGCAGCAATATTTCTCAAGAATCAATTACATCCATGTTTGTACGCAAATCGGGTAAATTGATATGTCGACCTCTTCGATTATCGTAGTTTTTTAAAATGTGGTATTGAAACACAATCTGGAATTACTTTGACGTAAGGAAATTCGACTTTTAGGTTATGATAGGATAACACTGGAATCATCCGAAATTTCGCTATTAATCAACGGATAGACTGCTAAAAATCGTTTCTAAACATAGAGTTAAGATATATTGACATATGGTATAGTAAAATAATCAATCAATTAATAAATAATAAATATATTTACAAACACAGAAAAGAAACTAATAATATAAATGAAGTTTTCTTTTTTGTTGTTGTTGTTATGAAAGCCGTCTGACATGGAGTGTCCGGAAACACTGTAACCCCATGACTTTTTATATTTAATCTCCCATTTCTTTTACTTTCCAAATCATACCAGCCAATCCAGTATCCTAGTACTCTGCTGTAGGACCACAACCAGGTCCCACAGCAGAGGTTTTTTTCATGTGTGACATTAATGGGGATTCCCCAAGAAAATAGGGTTAGAAGTTAGACTAGAATAATACATATTTTGCACAATCCTAAGGCATAATATTAGAATTTAATTATTTTAAACAGTTGTTAGAAGTAAACAAAATATTTAAGATTCAAATTTTAATGTTATTTTACAACAATGTTGCATTAATATCCTCTCATAATGTGGTGTATTCAAAATTGCTATTAATTTAAATACGTGAAATGTTGTTCTTATATATTATTATTTTTAAATATTAAAAAATGAGACATTTACTTACTCTTTAAGAAAAACGCTTTTAAACTTTTAAAATCTTAAAAAATTCCAGTGCACAAATCACATATGCTAACTCAACTTTTTTCGAGAGATAAATAAAGTCCACACAAAAATTGCACTTGTTGTCAAACGCATGTAGGAAAAGTGGAGTGTTTTGCTTCCTACCGTCCTAGCAACCGTCCTAGCAACAAATGAACATTAATCCCGCTTTTCTTTGCGTTGCTTTTCGTTATCCATCTCGTTTGAGACTTAGTTTCTTTTAATTTATACACGACTTTTTTTCAATTTTTTTGTTTTTTGTTGCGAATTTTTTGATTCCTTCTCTTTCTGACTAACTCGGTGGAATGGTGGTTATACGTTTCTAATCAAAAAATGTTGTCAGTTTCTTTTCTATATTCTCTATTGTAGGGTATTACAGCGGCTCTCATTCTTAAGAAAGTTTAAATTAAAATTAAACAAAAAACATCTCCCATAAAATTAATAATTGGGTATATTGTTACTTACACTTACCTGTTTTTTTTTAATTTATTTTCAATGTCCCTTTAGACCTTCAAATATCTATAAACACAATATTTCGTGGATAAAAATTTCTGGTATGGATTTTTCTTTTACCGAATTACCGGTAAACTTTTGTAATTTACCGGTAAATTTACCGAACGTTTTTTGGTCAATTTACCGGTTAACCGGTACAATCCTTAATTGTGTAAACTGATCTACCTTTAAGCATGCAGTCTTTCCATCTGCACCTTGTTTCATCGATCCCTTTCTTCTTCAACGCTTTGGAGATTGATATAGTATTGTCGAATCCCTCTCGATCTCCCTCTATGTCGTAGAATGTGCACAAAAGCACTTATTTGGTTTGCAGAGCATACTCAGCTCTCTGTAGGAGATGATGCAAGGCTGTGTGTCTGTAAATTTTTCTGCTTGGTACGTAAGTTGGTCTTGATGTAGTGGCCGGTATGATAACATCATACCTTATGTATCTGTGTTACAGTTTTTCAAGATTCTTTAGCATAAATAGCATTATTCTTATTGATTTCAGAGACTTTGCTGCACCCTGTCCCATTGTGCCAGGTTTTGGAATAAAAGTAGCTCTGATCAGCCTCCAGGCCATTGGCATGTATCCCAATGCGAACCTTCCTATGAGTAACATTCCAAGCTGCTACAACAAAAGTTCCGGGGCCTTTTGTAGCATAATTAGATTAATTCCAACCGATCCTGGCGATTTATATGGTTTGAATGAGTTAATTAATTAATATACCACTTTCTTTACTACTTATCAGTGCACCCCTGGATGCCTGTCTAACAGTTTTCAGGTTTGCTTTATTGCAATCTTGACGACATACTGTTGCAAAAAGTAATTAAAACTTATTTAAAAGATAATTCTTACT
Source organism: Protaetia brevitarsis (assembly GCA_004143645.1). Lineage (NCBI taxonomy): Eukaryota > Metazoa > Arthropoda > Insecta > Coleoptera > Scarabaeidae > Protaetia > Protaetia brevitarsis. The sequence goes on from RXPK01000046.1 coordinate 468,367, forward strand.
ATGAAATACAGGAATTCATTAGTAATATAACTACTGTGGCTGTAGAATATTAGCGTGTGTCGCTGCCTGCGGACTTATTGTGTCTTTGTATGATTGTTAATGTTTAATGTTATCTGTTAATTTAATTCTGACATGTGCTTACGATTTTTTTGTCAAACACGAATAAAACTATCTATCTATAATAGCGTTTCGAATTTAACCTGCCACGAATCCCAGTTCTATTGTGTTGCTTATCTATCTCTAAATCACTGTCAGGCGGGAGTCTAATTCTGCGGTGTAAGCTTTCAATCAGTTCAATCGGGGATTACGATAAGTTTCCTTTGCACGATTCATGACTACGTACATAAGTGGTTGCTAATTTTATATCTAGTACCTCTTTCCTTCTTGCGATCCTGGGGGTTGGGTGTACCTACCAGGCGCATCTCCAGGGTGGTAGATAGGGGAAAGGCCATCTTGTCAGGGTTCGCTCAAGACTAGATGGTTAGTGGCGGCTATAAGTTCGTCCTCTCTGCTTTAAACCGGAGCAGGGTGAATGAAGACCGTTGCCATGAACCACTCCCCCCTCGCCCGAGCTGTCGTGTCGTGGCTAAAGGCTTACACAGGGTTCTACAACGATGCCAGTTGTTGCTTTCGGCTACCGAAAGCCCAACTGTTAAACCAGGTCCCGAAAAGAATGGGGATTCTTGGCTTAACTGCATGGACCGAGAGGAGACAACCTCAATAGAAACCTAAATCCTAAGGTCGCGGACTGGACTGATGGGATGCGTGGCTGGATAGAAGACAAGTCTACTAGCCCAACCTTGGGGCACCTGGCGGACGCCATTGTATTTAGCCTTACCTCTGCATGCGGGGCTCTGTGGAGGTGGACCTTTTCTTTCCTAGCTACTCGTGGGATCAACCATGCAGGATGGGCGTTATTAGCGGGACGACGGCGCTAATGAACAGGAATTGGAGCAGGACATCCATAAGAAGCCTTCCACTTCCAAAGTGAGAGTACCTCACAAGGAAGGAACAAAGGGAGAAGCAAAAGCGCTTGGAGCAGATTAGGGAACAGGATGGCATCCATCCCCTCTTAAATTGCGTAGCACTGTGCAACTCAAGGGCGTTGCACCTGGAAGTACGTGAAATCCAAGAGGGGTATTATATCCTACACTTGAAAGGATAATAAATAATAATAAATAAATAAATAATATAAAAAGGATGAATAGGATTGGAAGGCCAGCTGTAAAACAGCAAGAACAGGGGACACAATAGATCGTTCAGGTCGCAGTGTAATATCACCCTTGCAATAAACTGGTAGTTTTTTATCTTGAGACAACGGAATATCTCTAAAACACTGCATCAAATCAAAAAAAGATTAATAGGATTGGTTATAATGTAGGGGGCTCACTGAATGGTGCCGAATTCGATCCCCCCCCCCCCCCGAGTGTATGTAGCTTTTGTTTGAAACTTTTTTCGATTCGTAATAGATTGCGCTGTAATCGCTAAAAACATGATTGTGAACGTCTAGAAAAAAAATACAAAAAAGAGAAGCAAGCAAACATGATTTTGTGTTTTTTTTATTTTAACATTAAATAAGGGATATTCCGTTGTCCCAAGATAAAAAACTCAGCCTGTATATACATTCCTTCTTGAGTTCATGAAAGTAGGTTCGCTGCCTACATATAATAATAATAATTATAATAATATTTATTCAGAAAAATTTAAGTAATTACAATGATTTACATATAGGTACCTTCAAAATAAGTGAATAAGTATGAAAAAATTCGCAGAAGGTAAATACCTTGTTCGCAAAAAAAATATAAACAAATACTGCAGAAGGTTATTGTTGGCGAGGTAAGTATCGGTGTACGTCCAATCTATTTTGATTGCACATCCACTCTCTCAATCGTGTCTTAAATCTATGCTTATGTCAAGCCATGTTTCTGACACTGCCACAACATCATACATGTTAGTGAGAATGAAATCTTGGCAATCTAGAAACTTAGATGTTAAAGAACGAATGTTTATATGTACTATACTTAGACTAGGCCTTTTAATTACAAAGAACTAAAAAAAAATTAAATGATAGTAATAGATTAAGATTTATTTGCAGCAGAAACGGACCATCTACCTATGTAGCAACATGGTGATAATAATTAATCAGAATTAATATATAAATGAGGATATAGCAGAGTATACTAAATTGAGATGTTAATATTTTTAAATAAAGTTAGTTATAGTAGCTGTGCAGATATATGAAAATAAGGATGGCAACCTAAATTAATCTATTACATACAAGGGACGAAATATAAATAAAAATACAAAAAAAGGGTAAGTAGTTCTTGTAAGTTGTTCCTGTTGCTCAACGGTTGCCTTTAATTGCCGAAGGTGCTCATGTAACTTACTGTTTTCGTCTTGAAGGGTAATCATTTTACTGTCCACTAACTGCATATCTTTTCGTACAGCTTCTAAGATGACATCAGATAATTTTATAGCAATTAGTTCGATGAATTTTTTACTATTGAACATTTCTTTAATAGACACACTAATAATTTTTTGTATGTCATCCGTTATCCATCCATATAGTATGTCCAAGTTATTTTTGCCCTAATAAGTTCTAGAAATGACTCCTCTCTAGGATTGTGATTGGTACTTTCCCTGGTCAGGTGGTGTGTTACCTCCAGTTAAAAAATGTATTTTAAAAAATTTAAGTCAAATTTGGAGAGGGAAAAAAATTTCTTCCTTATTAAATAACTCCTTATTTTACTACAAAATATGTTCGTATAGAATTATTTAGGATATACAAACTCCGATTGTACCTTCCATTTTTAGGAAATCGTTGGATCAGATAAAATCCCAAAAGCGGCAATAAAAACGAATTTTAATTTTTCCCCGAACGTTTTGCGATCGATACAGCGAGTTCCTTATCTCCCGCCCCACGACGAATAGATTACAGAAATAGCGGATATACCATTTTCCTATATTCAAAGGCGGCACTAAAAACATCTTTCGCACGAACAATAAAATAGAGAGGCTCAGTTGCTTTATGGTCCCCCTTATACCCTACCTCCTACAACCCGATACGAAAATGTATGCACGTATTATATATGTATATGTGTATAGATATATATTGGAAGTGATATATCGCTAGACGGCCCAGCGGGTGATTTTTCGCTACCCCTGTTCGCAGCGAGTAGCGCCGGCGAAGGGCAGAGGCGTCGTCCAATCTTCTCCCATACCCTTTTAGCGCACATTCTGCGGCGCGTTTCCGTCATAACAATCGCGGATAGGAAATAAAGGCGCGTCGAACTTCTTCGGGAACACTTTTCGGCACGCAGTTCGATGTGTGCAGTTTGATTTTACGACTTTGGAATATTGTAGGACCACCCTCCGTGCGGCAATCCGCCACGTTTTTATTGACCAATTTTTGCGGTTCGCATCCGATTATCGCTGCTTTATAATGCGTGCTACGACTGATTCCAAACTGCGACTGCATAAATGCGGTATATTGTAGTGACGTATTCACGATTATATGTATATAAGGGTCTGAGTAATAAACGAATATTCATACTAAAAGATTGCCTCCTTTTATATTGTACGCAAATATATACATTGCTATGTTAATTTTTTTTTATTATTAATATATTTAAACTTCTTTCGTTAAAGTTTTGCGCCATTAAGGCTAAAATTGACGAAAACAGGTTTGTGTTATATCCATATACCGCAGGAGCCATCCAAACTCCAAACAGCTAGATACGTTGTTATATGCATTAAGCGCACGCTTCTGTTCGTAGTTGATATGACTCGTGCAGTATAGACCCCCTTGGGGCGATATCAATATTTTTTTTGAAAAATTCATTGAAACCATAAACTATTGTAGGAGGCACACAAACTTGCTGTTTGTTTGTGGAGATTTTTATATTGATTATTTGCAGAATAATTTCCGCAAAAAATTGTTTTGTGTTGTTATAAGTGACTATGGTTTGGTGTGCACCTCCTTGGAGCCAACTAGAGTGGTTACTTCTGGTGTGGAACGCGTAACATGAACTAAGATTGACTACATATTAGCTAATACCAGCTATAGGGCGAAGTATGATTCCAAGGTGGTGCAGCCTAACCTGGGGGATCATTTGGCTCTAGTTTTAGATGTAGACATTGTTTATGAAAGTAATATGAATTCTGAAACCAGCAAATTGGAAAACAGAGACATGTCTCGGCGCAATATTGCTAACTTATTCGGTTGGCTGATTTCAGTAACGTATATAGTTATGACGATATACACGACATGTTGAATAATAATAATAATAATTCATGCCTTAGCATCCCCCAACAGCTTTCGCCAATTACAGGGGGCATCGGCGTCCATGAGTTATCATTATGCCTGCACCCGTGGAGCGATTTAACATGTTCGTCTCTCAGCATTTGCCAAGGAAATTTAAATTAATTTAAACTGTCCAATAAGGTATACTAATAAACGTAATAGCCGATGAACTGGACAAGGAGGACTTTAAGAGACACTTCATGGGTCCAGAGCCCGTATGTGGGATCACTAAGAATTCCGCAAGAAGGGAGATCTGGACCTGGTTAGATAAAGAAACTACAAAAGAAATGGAGGTCGACTGAAGGTCAACCCCATACCAAAACGCTGATAGGGGATGGGGATGGTAGTTTCTCTGATAACCTACTCAGGCGCAGTAAGAAAGAAGTTAAGACCATTACTGGGTTGGTAGCTGGACACTGTCCTCTGAAAAAGCATCTATACAACACAGGCCGTGTAAGCGAACCGTGGTGTAGAAGATGCGAACTACAGGAGGAAACGAGTTTACATGTAATCTGCACATGTGAGGAATTAAAGGTACTCAGGCAGAAATGTTTCGGGAGAGATCTATTGGAGCCCTCGAAGGTCCTCAAGTTTCCACTGGGCAAGATACTGGGCTTTATAGAGCACACCAAGCTGTTCAAGTGGAAATAAGAGAATCAATAGGGATGGTACAATGAGCACCTTGCTCAAGTGCCCGGACATCAAGTGCCCACCCTAACTTGAATGAATGAGTGAATGAAGGTATACTAATCGTAAGGAGATGAGTAGCAGGGCTTAGGTCGCTGATATTATTATCACGGGTCAAAAATTAAAAGATCTTTTCTGGATATTGAAAAATAGCCAAAATAATGTTGTTAAAGAACAATATATCAAATATAAAAAATATTATTATTATTATATATTATAACAATTTAATCAATCTAACCAAACGTAACTTTTATAGCAAAGTAATAAATGACTCGGATAACAAACAAAAAGCCGTATGGGGCATAATTAATCCAAATTTAGGACGTAATAAGGTGGGAAGGACGCGACCACATCCGACCCAGCCCAAGTGGCACGGAGTTTTGGTGAGTTTTTTCTGAACAGTAGCTGAGGAGGCATTGTCCAGTCATTTTCGGGAAAATATCTCTGATTCATGTACTCTCGATGAACCATCAACTCATTTTTTTATGCTCCTGTTGATGCGAAAGAGGTTGCTCAAATTATGAGAGCTCTGAAAGATAAAAAAAGTATGGGGCCGGACTGTTTTTCGGCAGTAGTACTTGTAGAGTGTTTGTGATTATGTTAATGAACCGCTAGCTTTTATTATTAATCAATCTATTACAGCTGGTAAATTTCCTGACTTGTGCCTATTTTTAAGAGTGGGGATCTCGTTCATAAAGAGAACTACCAACCTATATCAATTCTGACCGTATTGTCTAAGGCTATTGAGAAAGCTAATTATAACAGGTTGGTCACTTTTTTTAAGAAGTTTAATTTACTTAGTGATACACAACACGGTTCTTGCGCGGGCAGGTCAACGGAAAGCGCTGCCACGGATTTTTTGGAATATATTTATAAAAAAGTAGATGATGGTTTCTATGTGGCGGGGCTTTTCTTTGACTTATCGCGCGCCTTTGACTGTCTAGATATTGATTTTGTCTGTGATAAGCTTTATACGCTGGGAATTAGATGATTCGTTTTGAATTGGGTGCGTTCGTACTTAACTGCGCGCAGACTAAGTGTTAGAGTAGGGCGGGTTAGGTTTGGCGAGTATGTCGCCGGCGTTGGGATCCCGCAGGGCTCCGTGCTGGGCCCACTGATTTTTTTGACTTATATTAACGATCTGACTTTATATCTTTCCTATTTTTTTTGCAAAAAATAAAATATCTTTTAGTTTCTTGTGAAGAAACCGGTTTATGAGAGGTGCTAATCTACTAATACAATGATCCAACCAATACTCCATAGTCTGACCTGTACGGTTATGGACTATTTATTGATGGATCATTGTATTAGCAAATTGCCATTTACACCTCCTTTCTTTTTCAAATATGTTTATGATCTCATCACCTCAGTTCCTGAGTCTATGATGGAATCAACATTGGATATTTTCACTAGTTTTCATAATGAAATCCAATTTACTGTTGAACGAGAGAAAAGCAACCGTGTCCTCTTCCTCCTTCCTGGACATCACTTTGATTGGGTCAGGTGATCAAATTATTATTTTGGATTGATATACTAAACCAACATATCTGGGAGTTGCATCAACTTTCACTCTAATCATCCCTTCAGCCAGAAGGTAAACTCTCTTAAAGCTATAAAAAAAAATCTAGTATTAAGTATAGCACACCCTCAATTTCATACTGCTAATTTGAAAAAATTGTATACTACGTTTGTTAACGATGGCCATCCACCGAGTGTAGTGCGTAGCATTCTGTTTAACACTGTTAGTGTTACAGTTACTATTAATAATCACAGAGGGAACCAACCTCTTCCTGAGGAGAGATATTACAGATTCCCATTTATTCCTGCCATAAACTCCAGGATTACGGACTGTTTCAAAAATCTACCGGTCATCCTTGCCACGTACAACTTGCATTCGTTGAATAAACTGTTTTGTAAATGTATAGACCCCATACCGCTTCCCCTGAGGTCTGATGTTGTTCACTCCGTTCCTTGCCCTCAATGTGAGTTCGTTAATATTGGACAAACCTAAAAATATGTCAAAAATAGAGTTAAAGCGCATATGAACGATTGCAAGAGTTTTCTAACACTGGTAGTAAATCAGCCTTGGTAGACCATTATGTTGACACAGGACATCTTTTCAACTTTGATGGAGTGTGAGTATTAACCATCGAACACTCTTATTTTAAAAGAGATGTATTATATCAACATTAATAAGAATAGCATTAATTTCCGTAGCGATATTAATAATTTAAGCAATATTTATTTATTTAAACAATCAGACAATTATATGGGTAATCGGTCTGTCTAAATAAAACCAAATAAATACCTCAATATTTCGTTTTAATTTAAAACATCATCAGGAGTATTAATACTACAACTTTGCCTCCTGATGATGTTTTAAATTAAAACGAAATATTGAGGTATTTATTTGGTTTTATTTAGACAGACCGATTACCCATATAATTGTCTGACTGTTTACGAAGTCCGGTCGATATTCCTTTTATTCTGAATCAAAGATGGGTTTTTATTTATTTAGCTATTTGAAATTGCTAGAACTTTTCATAATAAATAGTATTACCTTGTATCTGTACATGATGTACACCTTGTATTTCACTGACCTTCCGTATTTAGTGCCTTTTGTGTTTAGCAACTGCACCTCATAACCTCTCTTGTGTTTTGCGCCTTCGTTGTCGTGCTCACGCTATCATGGCCTACTCCCGTACTTTGTTTTGTTATTTCTAATTTTATATTTTAAATTGTGGCTTTTTAACATGTTATATTGTTTTATGTTATTTATCCCCAACGTCACTCTCACTGTAAGCTCTTTTTCGCTTACTCTTTTTAGTTTGATTCTCTGAGGAAGCAATAAAATAATTACGAAAGCTTAGAATTGAAAAATTGAGTATAGATTCAAACTTCGATTGCCATACACATTCAATCTGTGAACCTAACGTGTACAGTACTTCTTCTTCATGCCACTGAGCATATTTAGATGATCGAGTTCTTACAATATTAAACTTTCAGATACCAAATACTGACTACATTTTTCAATTTACAAAATATTTTTACCATCGTTTGTCCAACAAGATGATGAAGATATTTTCTTGGAATGTAGTGTCGACAGAGATAATCTAAAGGTGTTGAATTTTCTTTTATCACCACTTTACTTCCGTTCCTAAGAATGATTTCTCCTTTTATCTTAGTAGTAAAATGTACCATTAACGCTTTAATCCTTGTTAGCTTTAAGGCGATATATAACATAAATATCCCCAAGGTTTAAGTCACTATTTGACTTGTTACGGCATACCTCAATAAAGATTTTACAGACAGAGCACCATTTACTTCTGAATTGGGCTCCGTTTTCCTTGGATTCGAACCTGTATTGACGCTTTTACCCTGTATCCAAGTATTCACGAAAAATATGCTACCTAGAATAGAATATTAGTTAGTTTTTATCTGGATTTGTAAAACATGTTGAAAATATTATTTTTGTTACTAATAAGGTTAAATATCTTTAAGGACGACCATCGTTTAGTTGCTGATAGGAATGTTTGCTCGTAATTCAAATTTAAGTTGCCATAATATTGATTTAGTATGCTTCATTAAAAAACCTAAAAAGTATATTTTCATGCAAGTATTGCCCTATTCAAATTTAGTTTAACTGTTGCATAATACAAGACACTTCCCTAGGTCTTAAATTTTATAAATTCTTGCAAAATTTCCCTTAATGTAAAATGATCAACAATTGTTTTATAACCTCGTACGCGCTTATTTTTTTTTTTAAGTACAATACTCCCACTAGTATTATATTAAAAAAAAACAGAAAAATTTAAAGGAATACGACATAACATGCTCTAATACCTATGATATTCTAAAAATTATGACAATTTTTTTTCAGAAATGCGGTTGTGATTTAATTGTCACTTAGAACAAGAGTATCAAATGTTGAAATATCTTAACATAGATGTATTTGCACTATGTATTTGCACTTTCAGATGTGTTTATATTTCAACTTTAATATGTTCTATCTCATTTTTTGTTAAACATGCTTACATGATTGAATTTCTGGTAATAAATGCTTTGATCTTCAATTAAGCATGTCCTTTGTCTGTCTGCCTTTTCTACTTTTCGAGTTATTATGGTTTCAAATGTCAAAAAACTACCAAGATAGATAGGTTTCATTATTGAGTTTATCGGAAATCGACACCAAACATAAATGAATTTACTTTATAAGCTATAGGCTTATTTGACAAATACTGGCTTCTAAAAATTGTTATAGATGTTACATACTAAATCATAATTTCGAATAAATGTTTCATTATAAGTTAATATGCCAATTGAAGCACTCTGTCAAATGCAAAGTGTAATTGAATATATGTAATTGCAGAGAAAAACATTAGATATAACTAGCACCTAGCAGATCACACTGATAAACAGCGATTCAATAGATTTATTGACGTCTGTACTCGTAGCATAGCTTCAAGAATTTGAAATTTAAATAGCTACTCAAACATTTATATAAGCATTATTCAATCTGGGCTGACATTGCTAATCATATAGTTGGTAACCAAAAATTTTCTTATTATAAGTAATAACCTTATTCTACTCCTATTATACAAAATACAGAATAGGTGGGTATATTAAAAGCAAAAAGAATTCTCCAAATCGAACAAATAGAGCCACAGTTAATAATAACATTATCAATTAACTGTCATATCATTTTAACTTTAAACGTAGCATATACAAATCTATTAGCGATTTAGGATATATTTTTCTGTTCATTTAATAAATTGGGAAGTAAATTACTATAATGATATGATTATAAAGTACTTTAAAATGTATTTCTTACCTTTTTGTTAATGCCGGTATTGGTTATGTATTTTTCCTCATTGTATTTATATCACTGTATCTATTGTCTTATCATGCTGGCCTCTAATTTAAATGTTGTATAGCGTACAAAAAAGCAATATTTTATATAATTTGTGTTATATTGTGAAACTGAAATAGACTGTGGTTTAAATGCAAGTAATTCAAATTGTATTAATTAGTCAGATTGGCCGAGCGGTCTAAGGCGCCAGATTTAAGCCCTGGTTCCCAGATGGGAGCGTGGGTTCGAACCCCACATCTGGCAGATTTTTTTTAACTAAAAAAAAAAAACTTACAAATGTGTAATTAATATAATAACTTTTGCCATATTATGAAATTTGAGGCTGTACTTTAAATGCGAGTAATTCGAACAGCGTTAGTAACGAGTCAGGTTGGCCGAGCGGTCTAAGGCGCCAGATTTAAGCTCTGGTTCCCAGATGGGAGCGTGGGTTCGAACCCCACACCTGACAGATTTTTTTTTAATTGAAAAACGTTAAATAAAATTATACTACTAATTTTTTATTTGCATATACAGATTTTAATGTTTTAGTCGTACAAAAACTAATGTGCGGAAGAATAATTAATTGAGAATTTTAAATTGGAAATCTCTAAGTACCTATTTGCTAAATTATCGATTTGAAACTACAATATTTATCTATAAGGTATTTATTCAGAACGACAACTTAGAAAATATCTTCACGATAATTATGAGATTTTCATCTTAAATTATCATTTAATTATTCTTCCACATACGAAAGTACGTCGAAAGCGATTGCATTTGCAAATTTTATAGCACACACCAGTAATACGTTACTTTAAAAAAAAATCAAGTTCTTTCAAAGGAAATATTTATAGATTTTTTTTCCACACTTTTACATGAAGTTCTATACTTTTATGTAATAATAATGCTTCTTGAATTGTTGCTAATTTGACCTGCAAGTGCATTAAATTATTAGTCCACTATTTGCTTGCGTAATTATTGAGTTTACAACAGATTGTTCTACAACCGCGCCCCCATAAAAGTTTTGTCTTACACATTTCTGGTAGATATCCAAAATCCAGGGGAAAACCTCCTTCACAGCATCTAAAGTGTATAATTATATTCGAAACAAAGTAGGATGATTCTATATAGAAAATGTACCAAGGTATACTAAACACAGCAAATTTCTTATAATGTTAAACAAACTTGACGTTTCTTCTGTATATTTTTAGGTCGAAGGTAATTAAATGGATTTACAAAGAAGATCCCCTTCGATACCGGATATACCACAGGAATATGATTTAATTCATTTAACTTGATGAAAATAAAACAGTTTTCAAAGAAGGGGAATCTGCAAGGGTATGCAAGGATTTCCACTCATTTATTTCCTACGAATTACATTGAGTCACTACCCCATTCAAGTAAAGTCGAATCCTAGGATACCAGGATATCGTACAGTTGCCAGACGATAAATTATATTCAATTTCCACGGCTACTAATGCGAATTAACCCAAATTATACTGGACTTACAAGCAGGTGTGTACATAAAATAATAATTATATCTAATATGGTTGATAGCTTTCCTGTTATGAACCACTGCAATATATATATAAAACCTTTATCAACTGAAGAAAATGTAAAGTTAACAATTATATTTTAAGTTTTAGGATTTTAAAGTTTAAAAAACTGATTGAAGAAAGAAAAAAATTAACAAACATATTAATTATTGAAATATTTTTTTTGTGTTACTTATATATTTTCTATACTGATACTATTTAAAAAAAGAGGGGAGAAAAATGAAAGAGAATGGATTCACCTACCTCAAATTATAATTCTACACATCCAAATAAAATTGTTACATATTCGTTAAAACTTGAAATTTATTATAAAGAATACATATTTTTTTTTGGTAATAATAATAATAGTAATATCACTTTATTTTCAAAAACACAAGAAAAACGTCAAAAAAAGGAAACAAAGAAACAACTTCTTACAAAACTAAGTATTTGATTAATATAACTTAAACGTTTGTAAAAGAATCTCCCAAACTGTAACAATTTTTGTTTAATAATAAATTTTTGACAGAATTTTTGAATTTAAAAAATTGCTGTATTTCTTTAATATTAATGGGTAGTACGTTGTATAGTCTACATCCAATGAACTCAATACTTTTATGAAATATTGCAGTTTTATGAGTTGGTGGAAGTAAGTAATTATCTAAACTAGTATTATAAGTATGATTGATTGAATTACAAAATTGATCAAAATTTGTATATACAAAACATAATGCTTCCATTATATAGATGTCATAAAATGTTAATATTTGATGTGTTTTAAAAATTGGTTTACACGAATCACGTGGTTTTAGTCCGTAGATTATTCGTAAGGCACGTTTTTGAAGAATAAAAAACCTTTTGTGCTGCACTAGATGCACCCCAGTAAAGACACACCATACTTCAATCTAGAATAAAAATCTGAATAATACACCGTTTTCAATACATCCATACTACAACTCTGTTTTAGATGATACAACGAATAATTTAACCGTGCTAAATTTTTGCTGAGAGAGTCAACATGGGTTTTCCAACTTAAGGTAGTTTCAAAAATTAGGCCAAGTATCTTAGTTGTGTCACTTACTGGTATAGAGAAATTTAGCAATTGCAATGAAGATATATTTTGATTTATGTTGTTTTTGGTTTTAAATAGTACTAGATTTGTTTTATCTTTGTTGATTACAATTTTATTTAAAGAGGCCCAGTTATTGACCGAGATAAAGTGTGATTCTATTTTTTGAAATACAATGTTGCTGTTATTAGAAGTCGTAACAATGTTTATATCATCCGCATATAAGATTATATTGTTTGTGTTTACATATTGCAAGCAAGGTCATTGATGAATATTAAAAAGAAAGTTGGGCCTACAACAGATCCCTGCGGTATACCAACTTCCATTTTTACTGGTTTGGTGATTTTACATTTTTACAAGCCACCTTTTGGGAACGATCAGATAAGTAACTTATAAACCATTTCTTCGCAAGTCCTCTTACACCGTATTTCTCCAGCTTATACAGTAAAATTGAGTGATTAACGCAATCAAACGCCTTTGTTAAATCAATTGATAAATTTGCACACACGTGAGATTTGTCTAAGGAAGAGTAAATTAATGTGACTATGTTATTTAAAGCTGTGTGTGGCGCTCTTATTAGGCAAAAACCCATGTTGACTGGAACTAAAGATATTGTTAGTTAGGAAATAGTCAATCAATTTGTTGTTAACTACAGACTCGTATACTTTGACAAATACATTGAGCAAGCTGATAGGTAGGTGTCACTTTGGGGGTTAGTATAAAAAATCACTCCCAAAAAATATACTTCTCGTTTTTTACAGTTTCCAGTGTTACAAAAATTCTGAAAAAATTATATTATAATTCGTTTATGGATAGTCAAGTACAGTTTAAATTTCATAAAGATATCTTCAATACGTATTGAAAAAAAATTACGTTAAGTATTGTCACTCCCATTTTTCCCTCACAATAGGGGTTAGGGATGTAAGATTAATTGTATAGCTATTTTAGATGAAGAACAATAAAAACAAGGTAACAACTAGAGATCAGATTATATGCAAAGAAAAACTGGAATATATACGCACCGATTTTTGAGAAAATATGCATAAATCTGGGGCATATATGCAAAAAAAAATTGCGACAATATGCAAAATTTTTACATAAAATAAATAAGAGCAGAAACTTAAACATTAACTTTATTGCACAAATTTTTTTCACAACATATTTCTAAAACAATTTATAATTAAATGTTTTTCAAAATTGTGTGAAAGAAAATTTTGTCTTCTATCAGAATACATATGTTTCGAAATAGAAAAGCTTCCTTCAACACCCACAGATGTAATTGGTGCATTTTTTAACTTTGCAATACATTCTAAACTAAAATGAAAGTCGAAATCGTTGACTGTTCACCTTCCAAAATTTTCTTAACTTTCTTCAATTTCAAATACCCCGAATTTTTATTTATCACTTTTTTAAATTTATCGTATATAGAATTACCTATTGTACCCTTAACCTTCTTATAGCATCTCATAGCATATCAAATTCGTCTACTATTTCGACTGATTCCGAGAGCGACATCCCTTGCGTTTCTAGTTTACGAATGGAATGAATTGAAACAAAGCTATAATTTGACTTAATATATAAACGGTTTTGTAGCAATTCTGTTAACGTTACTATCTTTTTACAGTTTTCTAGAGCAATGCAGTCAGCAGTGATTTCAAGAATTACATTTTTTATTCCTTCAAAATTATCGGCGAAAAAGATTGCAGCCTCTAACCATGTACCCATCTCGTAATAATCGGTTCAGGAGGCAACTTAATACCGGGAAGCCGCTCCTTGTAAAATTGGATTCGTAAAGGTGCTTTTAAAAATAGTTTTTTGACACTGCTAATTAAATCATTAATCAAAGGGAATTGATTGATCAAACAAGTGGTATGAATAATGTTACTATAATGTTTTTTTTTAATTTTGCGCGGCTTTTATCATGTATGGTGCAGCGTCGGACAACATTAGTAATTTTTTTTCACAAGGTATACCTTCAGGCAAAAAGAAATTTAATAAACCATCTTGAATGAATTGACAATTGTCATATTATTTGTTTTTTGAAGTTCTTTATAATAAGTTAAATATGATTTACCTACAATATCTTCTTGAAGAATTCCGATTAACAAATGGGCAATATAACGGCCACACTTATCCGTACTTTCATCTACCATGATATAAATAAAATTATTCCCTACCAATTGTCGAATTTCTGCTATTGTTTGCTGATAACAAGATGTGACATAATTTTTTCGTAAGGTACTTTCGTCAGGTATATTATGTTTGCAATATTTTTCGCAGAAATGATTTCAAATTAACATTTTTTAATCTTGCCAATGGTATGTTAGACGAAATTAATGCGTTACACAGATCCGTATTATATTCTTCTTGTTCGAGAAGTTGATGCTACACATTTTCGTATATATTGCTGCACACATGCGGGTCGTTTTAGTTTTTCACATTTTCCAATATGTGATGGAGTTTTAGCGTGTTGATCAATCAGGTATTTTCTCTCAGAAGACACCTACAACAACAATTGTCATTTTATATCAAAAGTTAAAGAATTTAAAAACAATTGTAAGGCTTTTAGTAAAATTAAACTTACCAGTTTACTGCAGGTTCGACAAAATATTTTGTCGCCATCCTTCACCAGCTCAGGATATGGCTTAATTCATAAAGAAATTTTATTCGCTATACTCATTGTATGTACGCACAGTATTTAAAAACGTAACACAATTACATGCTGTTTCGCTCAAAGATATTCAATGAATGAATAGTTTATTTGAGAATTAATAATAATAAAACGTATTTACCACATCCCTTCTGCTAGGCGAAATTAAACACGTGCAGTTCTTGGAAAAAAGTATTAGAGAAACCAATGTAAAAGATTTATCGTTCTGAGAATTGTCGGTTGTCGATCTACATTAGGAATTACTAGGAATTTTTACTAATAGAAAGGATAAGAAAAAGCTTAAATATGCAATATATGCAACTTTTGTAAAAATATGCATAGAAATGCCTAAATATGCAATATATGCAATCACTAATTAGCGCTAATTAACTTGAATTAGTGTACTACCTCTACATAGAGACTATAACTAAAGATATAATCCGGTCTCTAGTCATAACCCTTCATCAGATGCGAGTGCAGTTTTCATAATATTAAATGTCGGTAAGAGATATTGAATAATATTAGCGATACAAGACATTATTTTTAGATAATACATGAGGTTCGCGGGCACTATATCTAAAGTATTTTAAAAGTGACCCACAAGATTACTTGGCTTAGCCACTCTTGATATAAATCTTTACACGACAAATATTTGCGTCACTACCAAAAAAACGCCGATCAAAAAGTGGATTGTTAACGTTTCCTAGCCCAGCATCGCCACAGTTTCCAACCAAATTTCTTCGATTTCCTCGTTCCGCGTTATTCTAAAAGCATTAAAAATACAAAATCGTGTTCAAGGCGACGCGATTTATTCGCATTTTCTCCGCGTCCTTCAGCGCTCCTCCTTTCCGAAGGAAGTAATCCATTGTGAACAACGGAAGCGGAAATATGACGAGCGTTAAAAATCGAAACGACAACTCCGATTCTCCCCGATTCCCCGAGCTTTTTCGCCTGCGTCTCCGGCCCGTCTCGTCAGCCAAGTCGAGCGATTGCCGGTCGCGTTTATCGCTACATTAAATATAGTTTTGAATATCTATAGAGCGTCACGTTCGCTTCTTGCACGGGAGTTCCGATGGATCCGAAACCGGGCCGCCCCGCATTAGTCAAATGATCCGTTCTCGTCGAGCGAGAGAATTATTATAAGGACGGGAGATCTCCGTCGAACCGATGCGCCATGGAGAGGGTTTTCCGAAAAGGGACATAAAAACCTAGTGAAATATCGTGGGGAAGAACGTCATTGAATGAGATTGCGGGATCGTCGTTGGTTCTTCGTGAAATTGAAAGATTATGTTGTATTGTCGGTTGGTTTTGTGTAGATTGTATACCTCCTTTTCTGTCTCTTTTTTCCGATCTTTTCGCTTGTATACGGATGGTAACACGCGACGCCGATATGCAAATATTATTGGGATCCATTTGTATATTGCATTCTTTACATTGTTAAAGAAATATGGTTGAAAGAATATGTATGCGAGTAAACTCTTAGTAAGTTTCAAATTGATTTCATTAGATAATCGATTTTTTTACAAATTTAATATTGGTGATAATAAATTATATGTTCTATCCAATCAATTATTTATTTTAAATTTCGCTGTGTCTACCGGTTTCGACCTTTCGCCATCATCTGGACAACAGTACGTCTAAGAGGAATTAAGAGCTGCATCATTTGAATTTGTGGTGTTAAACATTAATAATTAAAATTTTAAATAAAATAAAGACGATGCACAAGAAACTAGAAACACGTTAAAATTATTTAAAAATTATATGGTGAGCGTGATGTGTTCGAAAATGGACTTCAGTCCACTTTCGAACATCATCAACGCTCACCAAAATTTTAGTTATTAATGTTTAACACCACAAATTCAAATGACGTAGCTCTTAATTCCTCTTAGACGTACTGTTGTCCAGATGATGGCGAAAGGCCGAAACCGGTAGACACAACGAAATTTAAAATAAATAATTGATTGGATAGAACATATAATTTATTATCACCAATCAAAACTTTCATTAACTATATATTTAATATTGCTAAAAGTTATTGAAATATCTGAATTGAGTATCACTGATTCTAACCTTAATTGGCAGTGCTGCACCCTTCGCGTTATAGGGCCTGCATCATTCAGCAGTCGGTCAATGTTGGCGCAACTCTGGTTAATATAGGCTGATTCAAATTAAGTGCGCACCATTGCTATCTCTGTTATTATTGATTTTAGAAAGTAAGTTAAATTAGCAAAATATTAGGGTTTTTAACGCTAATCAATATGCAATATACGAAAAAACAATTGCATTACGCATTTCCGAGAAATTTTGAAACTTACATATATTTTTTTTAAATTGTGCACTTAATTTGAATCAGCATGTATAACAGAAACATTTCATATCTTCTACCTAACACCTACCTAAGAAAGTCTTTCTGTTTCATAATTTCGTCAACCGGTTGTTAAGTTTCATCCGTGTTTTAAACAAAAAAAAAAAAACAAAAATATATAAATAAATCTAAGCAGTGATTAAATAATAATGATACCTATTATTGTGATTTATAATAAAGGATTGCCCTGCTAATATTTTTCTTAATAACAGATATAAACTTTTATTCTTTAATCTGCCTTTTCTTTACAGATACCTATTTTTCTATGTTAAATAATATCCAAAGTTACAATCCGGCTTCGTTAGATGGCTAAGGCCTTACACATATGGCTTGATTTCACCAGTGTAGATCAAGCGCATTAGTAATCT
The DNA here is from genome assembly GCA_004143645.1 of Protaetia brevitarsis. Taxonomy (NCBI): domain Eukaryota; kingdom Metazoa; phylum Arthropoda; class Insecta; order Coleoptera; family Scarabaeidae; genus Protaetia; species Protaetia brevitarsis. Next base: position 486,193 of record RXPK01000046.1, read on the forward strand.
CCCCACTTTTTAACCAATGAGTAGTATTATTTTTTTTTTACCAGCAGTAGGTAGGTTGCTGTGGTGGCTATACGCGATGTGTCTTCTAAATCAATGTATATAACTTATACATTAGTAAACTTTTACTTCAGTAAATGTTAAGTTTTAAGTCTAATTTTAATCATTTAATGTATTGAATGCTTTTATAGTAATAAAGACAGTATAAATATCAATAACATGCACAATTTATTGTTGAATAATATATCATCATCAAATCTCGTCCGTTAAACTCTAGTGGGTACTTAAATATTTTTGTATACTCTAATATAAACTTGGTCTCTATAAGATGAGTGCCGTCGCAAGAAAGAAATTTGAATTAAATTTGAACATGTTGCACTAGTATTGTGCCGTCGCTATATAAGTCAATCACTAGTTGGTGTAACTTTGAGGTTATAAAAAAGCTAAAAGTTACACACGGAACTTGAAAGTAAATTCAGTTACTTTCAAGTCCATTATATTACTTCAATGTGAATTTAATTAAGTTATAGTAGCATATACAACTTGAAAGTAGACTTAATAGGGGATGGTGACGTATAATATTTACGATAAAGGATAGTATTAACTGCTACCATCTAGCAAATATCACTTCAGAGTTATACACTTCTAATATATATTACTTTGAATACGAAAACGTAAATGCCAACTGAAACAAAATGGATGCGCCATTACAATACAATTGCCATGGAACAATATATAAAATAAACAAGATTCTAACCCAACACAGATCCAAATTTTCAATTTCACTATTCATATTTTAAGATAATAAGAACAGAGTAACGTATATTTCTTGACCTACATGTTGAATAAAAGAAAGCGTTGCTAACACTTATTATTTTTATCAATTAAACTTCATAGCATTTAGGGCTAGCGTATTTTTAAGTGCTATCAATTTATTAATATTCAAGGTAACAAATACGTCATGGCCACTAAATCTGCTACTTCGGTAAACTCGACAATTCAAATTAGTTCACCTATTTACAATGCTGTCTTGAATACTATATTTATTGCATTATGTTGCTATATGTATTTTAGATGAAAATATATTAACAGAGGAATATTGAAAAGGAGAGTATGATGGCTAAGGATGTTATTTACGATAAACCTATATAGGAAAGAAGAGTTGGAGTGAAGTATTAATTATTAATATTAACTAGCTGAATATTGAAATTTTCGAGACTTCGTGTAGACGCAAATTATAAAATAAATGGCTTTTCAATTAAGGTAAATGGCTTAAAATTTAACAAAAACATCATCGCCACGTATAGAACCTTTGCGAATATCTGCGCACCTTGTTTATTATACTTTCATCATCGTACAATAACTAAAAGGCAGGTAGACAGCTTTATTATAATCGACATGTTATCTTAAAAGAAATCTGTACAAATACATGATTTGAAAGGATTTATGATCCTTAATGTCTAGCTCCGTCATGTGTATAAGCAAAACGCCTCATTTTCATTCCAAATGAGCAATTGAAGACCTATCTCATTCCTTTTTGAGTATTCGATATTGAGTTTACATTTTCAGACACAAAATTAAAGTTCCTCTTATTCCTCTACACTCCAAATATCGCTCCAAATTGAGCTTTCAACCCAAATACTACCACCGCAACAGCATTACCACGACAAACCTGCCAACCTCGAGTCATGAATATGCAGATCCGGCTTTAGAATTCGCCAAAAACCCAAAATTCACCTCGCCTCTGTCCCCGCAACCACGGTTATCGTTGTTATTGCTTTCGAGTCGTGTACGGAACAGATCAACGAAGTTCCCAACGACAACCGATACACGCGCCCTTTCCCAGTCATCACGTACAGTTAAGGAAATACACTCCCCAACAAAAACTTAAGACGCGGTAGGAAACTTTAAGAAGTTTAAGGATTATAGAGTTTCTTTACGAAACTAGCAAGATATCTAAGTAAATTTGTATTCATAAGTTTGAATAACGTACATGACAATGATCTGTTATAATTAGAGACCGGATTATATGCAAAATGCATATATTTTATTTTTTGTATATCTTTAATTATAGTCTATATGTAGACGTATTACACTAATTGAAGTTAATTAGCGCTAATTAGTGATTGCATATATTGCATATTTAACCATTTCTATGCATATTTTTACAAAAGTTGCATATATTGCATATTTAAACTTTTTCTTATCCTTTCTATTAGTAAAAATTCCTAGTAATTCCTAATGTAGATCGACAACCGACAATTCTCAGAACGATAAATCTTTTACATTGGTTTCTCTAATACTTTTTTTTCAAGAACTGCACGTGTTTAATTTCGCCTAGCAGAAGGGATGTGGTAAATACGTTTTTTTATTATTAATTCCCAAATAAACTATTCATTCATTGAATATCTTTGAGCGAAACATCATGTAATTGTGTTACGTTTTTAAATACTGTGCGTACATACAATAAATATAGCGAACAAAATTTCTTTATGGATTAAGCCATATCCTGAACTGGTAAAGGATGGCGACAAAATATTTTGTCGAGCCTGCAGTAAACTGGTAAGTTTAATTTTACTAAAAGCTTACAATTGTTTTTAAATTCTTTAACTTTTGATATAAAATGACAATTGTTGGTGTAGGTGTCTTCTGAGAGAAAATACCTGATTCATCAACACGCTAAAACTCCATCACATATTGGAAAATGTGAAAAACTGAGGCGATCCGCATGTATGCAGTAATCTATACGTCAATGTGCAATCAACTTCACGAAACTCAGAACAAGAAGAATATAATACGGATCTGTGTAACGCATTAATTTCGTCTAACATACCATTAGCAAGATTAAACAATGTTAATTTGAGATCATTTCTGCAAAAATATTGCAAACATAATATACCTGACAAAAGTACCTTACGAAAAAGTTATGTCACATCTTGTTACCAGCAAACAATAGCAGAAATTCAACAATTGGTAGGGAATAATTTTATATATATCATAGTAGATGAAAGTATGGATAAGTGTGGCCTTTACAGTGCCCATTTGTTAATAGGAATTCTTCATGAAGATATTGTAGGTAAATCATATTTAATTTATTGTAAAGAACTTCAAAAAACAAATAATGTGACAATTGCCCAATTCGTTCAAGAAGGTTTATTAAATATCTTTTTACCTGGAAGTATACCTTGTGAAAAAATGTTACTAATGTTGTCCGACGCTGCACCATGATAAAAGCCGCGCAAAATTTAATTTTTTTTTATAGTAACATTATTCATACCACTTGTTTAGCTCATGGGTTCAATCGTGTAGCCGAAGACATTAGGAATCAATTCCCTTTGTTTAATGATTTAATTAGCAATGTCAAAAAAGTATTTTTAAAAGCACCGTTACGAATCCAATTTTATAAGGAGCGACCTCCTGGTGTTAAGTTGCCACCTGAACCGATTATTACGAGATGGGGTATATGGTTAGAGGCTGCAGTTTTTTTCGCCGATAATTTTGAAGAAATAAAAAATGTGATTCTTGAAGTAGCTGTCAGTATGAACAGCGAAACGTCGAGCGAAAGTTTTGACACACAGCGAAACCCGCAAGAAGCTGTTAGTTATTGTGATTCTTGAAATCACTGCTGACTGTATTGCTCTAGAAAACTGTAAAAAGATAGTAACATCAACAGAATTGCTACAAAACCTTTTGTATATTAAGTCAAATTATAGCTTTGTTTCAAGTTCCATTCGTAAACTAGAAACGCAAGGGATGTCGCTCTCGGATCAGTCGAAAATAGTAGACGAATTTGATATGCTATGTAAGAAGGTTAAGGTACAATAGGTAATTCTATATACGATAAATTTAAAAAAGTGATAAATAAAAATGCGGGGTATTTGAAATTGAAGAAAGTTAAGAAAATTTTGGAAGGTGAAACAGTAAACGATTTCGACTTTAATTTTAGTTTATAATGTATTGCAAAGTTAAAAAATGCACCAATTATATCTGTGGATGTTGAAAGAAGCTATTCTATTTCGAAACATATGTATTCTGATAAAAGACAAAAAACTTTCTTTTACACAATTTTAAAAAACATTTAATTAAAAATTGTTTTAGAAATATGTTGTGAAAAAATTTTGTGCAATAAAGTTAATGTTTAAATTTCTGCTCTTATTTATTTTATATAAAAATTTTGCATATTGTCGCAATTTTTTTGCATATATGCCCCAGGTTTATACATATTTTCTCAAAAATCGATGCATATATATGCGCATATATTCCAGTTTTTCTTTGCATATAATCCGGTCTCTAGTTATAATAATTAAAACTGATTCATTTCACTAATAAACCTTGTTATTACTTAATCAAAGATTCTAAATAATATTTTATCATAACAATGACACATTTAGTTCTGTCGATGAAAAATTACAGAATGATTGAAGGTTATTGATATGACGTCCACTGTTTTTCTCAGTGTACGTACGCTGTAATTTGTGTCGACTACGTATTAGAGAACTGCCCACTCACATTTTTCCTTAACTGTACGTCTCACCCAACTCCCCGCCGCCTGCCAGGGTGGCAAAACGCGAACGTCGTAGTTTCCATTGTTTTCGTAGCCGGACGGATTTCGCGAGCCGAAATTAGTGTATTAACCGACTTATTGCGGCGCGTATCTTCGATGCGAGAGGACCAAATCCGGTCTCCGCAACGTTTTAAATACGTGCATACATCGATTTGTGTATGGCATCAGAGATGGCGAACGTACAATACGTATGTATATATACAATTTCGGGGGTGGCTTTCGGATTTAACGTTTCCGAGATTAAGCCCCGTAAATATTGAGAGATACTGGAGAGACTCGGGGATTTCCCGTTTTGGATTTCGTGCGCGTGCGATATCGGATGTCGTTCTGAATTCGTGTATTTTCCCTATACTGGGTATATGGTATCTACTTCGGAAAGCCAGCTTAATATTTTTCTTCTCTGATATTCGTGATACACGATAGGAATTCGTAATAATCTGAAAGTCTAAGAGAAGGCTTATGTTTGCTATTCATTTACCTTGATAGACGTACAATACAGCTTTGATTTTCGTTGATTTTCATATTTAGTTACAATTGTTTTGTTTTAGAAATTTGCAATAATAATATTCTTAGGTGTATATTACTCATATTTGGGCATGATAAATCAATAGTTCATTCTTATAGGGAATTTTCGCACCATGTCTATTTGGTTGCAAACTCATATTTTCGGAAAGCTGAAAAAAAAAACATCAAACGATTCAAGCCAGAGATAAAAAGATCATTAGATATAAGCTAGCTTCAGAACAGCTTCAAGAAGCAATAATTTTTGACTCTATGTGAGTAGGATAATCAGGAAGGTAAAGGCTATAAAGACGGATCCACTTTCTCACATTTTTTTTTGTTTTTGTCAAGGGCCCAAGAGAAAAATATTATAACTCAATACCATATATAAGCCTCTTCTCACATAAAATTGGCAATATTTTAAGACCATACTTCTATGTCTCGTTCAGGACATTGCACCCTTTGACGGATCGGATAATCAGGATCTCTCAAAGTATGAACCTACTAAAGATGCGCTTGACTTTAAGAATTACAAATTTCTAAGAAATTTAGTTAGAAAGTTATGGAGAAAGGTAAAAACAAATATTTTGATGGACTTTTTTTAAGTACCTACAGATAAAGGTGACCAGTTATGAAAGAATTTGCATAATTTGAATGTTCTGAAAGATAAATCGTGTACGGTTCCTGAGCATCTGTCTGATGTTGAAACAATTAATTTATATTTTTTTAATTCATCTAAAAATTCATTATCATCAAATATTGATTTGATTGATTTTTATAGTTCTGATGTTAAAAAGATCCCGAAAGGGATGGGAGTCTTGGCTCAACGGCACGAACCGAGAGCAGACAACCTCAACAATAACCTAAATCCTAAGGTGGTGGACTAGGCTGATGGGATACCTGGCTTGATAGAAGACCAGTCTACTAGTCCAATCTTAGGGGAACCTGGCACACCCCATTGTATTTAGCCTTATCTCTGCATGCGGGACTTTGTGGAGGTGGACCTCTTCTCCCCTAGCTACTCGTGGGATCAACCATGGAGAAAGGACGTTTATTAGCGGGACGACACCGCTAATAAATAGGAATTGGAGCAGGACCTCCATAAGAAGCCTTCCACTTCCAAAGTGAGAGTACCTCACAAGGAAGGAACAAAGGGAGAAGCAAAACGAGTGGAGCAAATTGGGGAACAGGATGGCATCCATCCCCTCTCAAATTGCGTAGCACTGTGCAATTCAAGGGCGTTGCACCTGGGAGCACGTAAAATCGAAGAGGGAGACTTATCTAACCTGAGGCCTACACTTTCTCAAAGGAATAAGATTGGAAGGCCAGCTGTAGAACAGTGAGAACTGTAGACACAATAGATCTTTTAGGTCGCAGTGTAATATCGCCCTTGCAATATAATATACATACATATATACAATGTTAAAAATGAATTAATTAATATTTTAGAATTCGCAACTGTTGATGAAGATACTATCTTTAAATTATTGCTTTCAATTAAAACCAAGTCCATTGGGAATGACCAATTAAACGCATACACTATAAGTTTATGTTTGCCACATTTGCTGCCAATATTTACACATATTATTGCATTATTCATTCAGTTTTTCCCACATTGTGGAAATACGCTCATGTGGTTCCGTTTCCTAAGACTAACAATCCGCAATCTCTTGGAAATCTTCGACTAATAAGCGAATTGCCTGCACTTTCCAGTGTATTTGAGAAAGTATTGGAGATGCAGATTAGGCAACATTTGTATCCTAATAACATTTACCCTTCGTTGCAATCTGCTTTTAGAGCTGGTCATAGTTGTGCAACGGCCCTATCAAATGTAGCTCATGATATTTTCCTTGGTGTAGATAAAAGGGCAAACTGTAGTCTTGGTATTATTTGATTTTTCCAAGGCATTTGATAACATAAATTTCAACATGCTGCTGTCTATGTTGTATTACGTAGGGTTTGGTAAAAATGCTGTTACACTTTTTTACAATTATTTACATGGCAGATTTCAAGCTATATATGGCTGTCTGGTAAAATTTCGTCGTTTTTGTCTGTTGACTGTGGAGTACGGCAGGGATTGGTAATAATATTTGATAATATTTGTAATGGACATTCTGTTGGAGTTGGTATTGCATATAACAATTAGAAAATACTTTTAAACAATATTGGTAATTGCAAAGTTTGCAGGTTGTTTACAGTGAGAAAATAACAAATTAATGCATTTCTGCTTTTAACTGTAATAATTTTGAGTAATCTTTCCCAAGAAAAATTTTAGTTAAAAGCAGAAATACATTAATTTGTTAATATAGGTAATTGTTTAGAAATATTATGTTAGATTGTTTGTCAATAAAAACTGTATATTTGGTCAGGTAATAAATTACATAAGAATAAAATGACATCAAACATTTCGTTTTGTAATCCCTCTGTGCCTCACAGACTCGAGCCGTGTGAAAGTGCATCCTAGGGCTAAAGTAACCTCGACAGCTTTCGCTGCGTTGTAGATTGCGTAAGATTCTGATTACTTTTTGCTGTAGGATGAATAGCTTCTGCGCGTCCACTGCAATTCCCCAGAAAAGTACACCATATCCAAAGATCGTGGGAAAGTAGGAGAAATACGCACACCTTGCCGCTTCATGAGTTGCTACCTATTTGATTCTCCCTATAGCGTACAGCGTAGATGACAATCGCCTGGATAAACTTTCAATATGTCGATTACACCTTAATCGAGAGTCTATTATGATGCCCAAGAACTTGATTTCCGATTGGATACCGTTGGTCGCACGAAGTGTTAACGTTTTCGTCTTATTTGGATTGGCTTTTAGTTTATTTGCAGCAAACCATATATTTGCAGATCTCATTGCTTCCGAATAATGTTCCTAAATGACCTCTGGATCATCAGCACTTACTAATATAGACGTACCATCAGCATATAGGCTGATTTTATTTTCTTTAAAACTTGCTGTCAGGTCATTTATGTAAATAATAAACAGCAATGGCCCAAGTATCAATCCTTGAGGAACCCCGTACTTGATGTCTACAGCATCAGATCGCAGATTATTCCATTCGGTAAGTTGTGTTCTGTTATTAAGGTATGATTTTATAAGAAGCAAGGGTGTTCCTCTTATATCGTAGAACTCCAACTTGTTTAATAGGATATCGTGGCTCTCGGAGTCAAAAGTCTTACTTTAAATGTAGTATATAAAAAAATCGATGACAAAATTTAACATTTTGTAACGGAACGGGTTTTCTTACCTGAAAACTTTTCCGGGGAGGGGGAGGAGAGAGGGAGGGGCGGGTCAGCCCAAATTCATTCAAACTGAACCAAACCCCGTTTTACAGGTAACCCCACCTGCTCTTTTGGCCGACGAACCACCGCTGGACAACAATCTTTTTGTTCGGTAGCAATTGGTTTTAGAAGATTTAGCCAAAGATGTTTCCCAACGGTGTTTTCCTCAGTCACTCGAAGCAGGGCCGTTAGTTAGCCTAAAGATTGTCGACTTACCCACCTAGTCGGCTTTCTCTCTACGAAATGACTTCCTCTCTAAAGCTTTGCTAAGGGTACAACTTGAACTTCTATTTTTTATATCGAAATAATAGAATGTCTATTTTTTACAATTATATATTGAATAAATTGAACAATGGAATTAAACTAGCAAGCTACCAAATTAAAATACAAGTAAAAAAAAAACAAGACACAATTAATTGGATGAATATTTCAAAATTTTATAATGTTGTTTAACATAAGCACTGAGTAATTTTCACTTTACAAAATTATTTATTAAGGGAGAGAGAGAGAGCGAACGAGTTACGGTTTCTACGTATTTGCAATGGTTAGTTTTAAGCAGAAATTTTTAACATCCTACCAACCGATGTGGGTAATTAAATCTTCCCGTAATCCAAAATATTTAAGGCACAAAAACTTTACACAACATTCACAAAAATTTTAAAGAAAAGGGTTTTTTTTCGAACGGTTTTAGCACAAAACAAAACACCTCTCGAGGAAAGCTTTTGCTTCCTGTTCTCGAATTTTCAAGCTTATTTTAATTGCAAAATTTAAGAAGAGAAGTTTGATTTTTAATTTTAAGATATGGAAGCGCCCGGTAACGAAGGGGTAACGTGTGCTTTTTTGTAGCCAAAACGGAAACGGGAACTCCGCGAACTAACTAATTCAAAACAGCCATGTAAAGAATTTTTATAAACTTTAGTTGTGACGTCATTCCGTACCGATTGCTAGTTCCGCTTCTCTTTACAAGAGGGCGCAAGAATGATAGTTGGCGTTATTTTTCTGAACTTCAAACGCCCTTCTGGAGAGTAATGTGGGATTCGCTGATCAACAATTGTAACATACAATAGACAAAGAAGTACATAAAATTTAAAATAAATACCGTATTATCTTAATTACGCGAGACTTTAAACAAAATAGACTGTTATTTCCTGTGAAGTAGACGCTGCTTCAGC
>RXPK01000047.1:1312179-1513106 GCA_004143645.1 Protaetia brevitarsis
TGGAGTGTCTGATAGTTCTCGGATAAAACAGCTGCTGGACGCTTTCGTTGATTGCATCCGTGAACTCACTAACCTGAGCATAAGAGTGTTACTTACAAAAGTATTCCTGAAAATTTGGGTGAAGAACAAGCAGAAAAGATTACTAGATTATGCAAACCATTATTAGGAAAAATGTGAGGTAAGAAGATACACGAAATCAGGTGAAAAAGGTCATGCACCAAAATATAAATGTTATTGGGTTAATGATGAGTTTATTCCTAAACTAGCTAAAGCACACACTTTTTAAACGTTAACAAAAGTTTCAATTCCATTATCTTGCCAAGGCTATTGGGCTCAATGTCCATAAATGTAGGTACTAAATATTGGGGTTTCGATATGCAATTTGCTTATCATGGATTTAATTTAATAGACCGCCGAGCCCGTTTTCACACAAAATATGTATAAATCTATTAAGCTTGTGTTTTCCACTAACTGTTTAAGAAAAAATTATTAATAAATTAACTTTATTTCTAGTGAGTTGAAAATCTTTAAAATTCCAGAACTTATTGTTTATCAACTTCTGTTTTTTATCTATTAAATTGCAGTAATAGGGATAAGTCTCGATAACTAACCGACTTACTTTACTTAACAAACACATCTTTTAAAAACAAAAAAAAAATTAAGTATGCATGAATATTTGAACAATCCCCCAGAGGATAGAAACAACAACTCATATCAATATTTAATTACTTCTTAGTTAATCGTTTCATTGTTAAAGCTGAAACTGGACCAAACAGTACTAGTTAATTTTTAAAATACCAAACACTATATTCCATTGTCTTGCAGATGACATACTAATTATAACAAAAAAGTTTGACGGATTAGCACCCGAGAAAATTGAAATCCGAAAGAAATAAATAATAGCAATGGAGAAACGGTTTAACAAAGCACAATTTCTCAAGTTCAATAGCATGATCTCTAGCCACATACTACCTGGCTCTTCCGTTTTGTTGTACATAACACGGCAGAGACACCCGATTACACACAATTATGAGAATTTTTCTATGATGATTCAAAGAAACCCACGGCTTTTTTATACGTGGTAAACAAAATAGGAATATTTAAAGTTTTTAACGGAATTATTTACCGTACATTTTGATTTGAAAAATTGAATCGTGGTATTGAAAAAGTTGAAAGCGGATTTAAGATAGTATTGAGATAGAGATAGTTTCTTTGTGTTACAGAAAATTTAATCTTATTGTGTTGTAATTGCTAAGACGCCCAGACGTATACTGTAATTTTTTTAGCAGGATATTCGTAAATGAGTACCCGCAGTTTATTGGAAACTAAAAAGTGTGTAAAATTAATATTAAATTGGGTGTAAACTGATGAGAAGAATGGAACTCCAATATATTTTAATGTCATATGTGACAGAGCAACATCAAATTGAGTGCTAAATAATTCGTCAAAAATCAAAATTACTTGTGACTAATGGTCGAGAATGAACGACCTTGGATAAGATTGATTAATCTACGGCAGGGCGAAGATCAAACCAAAAATGCAAGGCTATGAAGAGCAAATCACGGGGTATAGTCTTTTTGACAATGATTTTGAAATGTAGTAGTTCCCAAAAAATTCTATTATTTTTATTATTATTATTATTATTATATACGGAAATGATATGTTTGTTCGCGTCGCATGAACTAGGGTGTACTTGAGTTCAATCTCAGGTGCAGATAAACTACTTTTTTAGTGCAAAATATTAAGTAAGCGACGTGACACATTTCCGAAATTGAAAAGTTGACAAAACAATTTTTAATATTTTATACCTATAGAGAAAGGTGCGAGGTTATGTCGTACGTTATTTATGTCAACTCGAAATCAAGGTATAAATCACAATCCACCTTACATCTCAATAATACGTCTAACTCACAGAAATGTTATTTTCATTACATTAACATTGAATTCATCTCGCTGAATACGAGTTTTTTACTGTGATTTTTACTTCTTGCTTTTAAAAATTATTTACTCACTCGTAACTACATTTGCTAACAGCGGTGAATAACAAATCAAGGTTCAACTGCTTAACTTTCGCCTCGCTCGAGGCAAGTGCAGATAGTTCTGCACTTTCCATAGAACTGCGACGTGAACACTAAAAGTTAACGTTCCTGCGACGTAACACAAAAATTCTTGAAGTGCGGATAGTGCAAAGTTAAGCGACGCGAAGAAATTAATATAATGAGTGGAACTATGATGACATAACATATGCATTACTAAGTTTTCTATCTCTTAAACGAATAAGTTATAATTTCAAATACAATTTCTTTGCAGATTGGCAAGAAACTGCAGTTTGCAAATACCATCATTTTTGAGCGATAAACCTAATTTGGATTGAAAATAGAATAGCTATTAACGTGACAGTTGCAAAATAGAAGTATTTTAGAGCACGCGACGTGCTTTAACAACAGACTACAAGTGCCTAAACACTTCTTTCGCACGAGTTAATACATGTTTTTTCTCAACGCAAAAAAATTTATAAATAATAGATATGATATTGGTGAAAAGTCTTGACATTGTCAAATTAACAGAATAGGTAATTATTTTGAAATTAATAATATCGATCAACAAGTAAAAACAGAGATTCCGACATTAATTCTTTTAGGCACCGTGCGGTAAGTGACATACTCTAGCGCACGATGCCTAAAGTAATGTCATCAGAAACATAATGAAATCAAATATTTGGCTTTATATGTCGATTTGTGGCAGGAGAGGGTATGGACACATAATTACATTCGTAGTATTGACGTCTCAGAATAAGTCATTTTCTGTAAGTCTTGTATTTGATACCTATTGGTGTAGCTATGCAATAGAACTCCATTCACTTTAAGAATGCAGTAGATAGCCTGCGATCGCGCCCAAAACACGGAGATGAAAATTAGCGGCAAATTCAAATTGTAAATGTCCGTGCATAAGAAAAAGTTTGGTTATCAAAATTTTGTAATAAAGGAAAGGATAACATGAAATCACTCTACGCTTTTTAGTAGTTTATTTAGAATGTTGTAAGTCATAATATAAGTGATAAAATAATACAAATAAAGTAACAGTGAATACATTTCGGGATCTTACGGGGGTAGTTAACGATAGCCAAAAACTTGTCCAATCTCGGTGAAACTATGTTTATTCTTTCCATATGCGACGTTTCGACAATTGCAATACGTCTTTATTAGGCTATAAAGTATAATATATTAATTTATAAAACACAATAGAGGATAAAAATCAAATTAGGATTAAAAAAATTAACATGTGCCATGTAGTATAGTAAGAATAAAATTAATACACATATGTTAGGATAATAATTTAAAATGAATTTTCTATGGACAAATCAGTCAAAACTAAAACATGTTAAATGTTAGTTGTCAAGTAATTATGCCTACACTAAATACAACGTAGAAACAATGTCACTTTAAAAATTGTACAACAACTATAAAGCAGAGGCAACATAATAAAAAACGATAAAAACACCTTAAGGTATAAGTGTGAAAATATAGCATATGCGTAAATATAATGTAAGTTTAATTGCGTTTCTGGAAACTTCAATTTCAATATATATAGTTAGAACAAAATGCACGTTTCAATTATCATTCAGAATCAGATTCTAATGACAGATCTGATGATGATGAGGTATTTGCTGTTATGGTGAATTCTTCGATCATATCTTCAACAACATTGTCGACTTGATACATCTTATTTTCTTCTTCAATAACATGTTTGATGCAATCCTCCATGCACTACTATCTACAATGTTAAGCCCCTCAATAAGTAAGGTTTTCACTTCAGGTAATTTAAAAGTTTTGTTGTTAGCTGCGACATGATACTTGAGCCCAAATAAGCTCAATGGGGTTCAGATTGCAGTGATATGGAGGCAATCTTAAAATTGTATGACCACTGTCTTCTATCATTTGATCAATAACATATGGGATGGGATTATCGTTATATATTTTCTTGCAAGTTCAAGCAACTCAACTTTTAACAAAGTGTTGTCAACAATAATTCCTTTTGCAAGAAGCCATTCAATTAATTGTTGCTTTTTCCATGCCATGATAGGCTTTTTTTCTGTTCTGACTGAGTGGTAGGGAGCATTATCTATAATAATAACAGAGTTTGGTTCCATAAAAGGAAGCACATTTCTCATCCACTCCGTGAACACTTAGCTGTTCATTTCTTCGTGATAATCTCCAGTTTTCTTGGATTCGAAGAAAAGGAGACCATTTTCAACGAAACCATCTTTGCCACCAATATGTAAAACAATCAAACGTTTTCCTTTTCCTGAAGGGTTTTTCAGTCCCGTTGAAACTCCTTCCACAAATGCTTGTCTTGCAGTGAGTACTGTGGTGTCTGCCCATATTTTTGCTTTGTATGACTTGCATTAACCAAGTTTCATCCAAATAATATATCTTTCTACTAGTAACCCGAAATTTCCGAATGTTGTTTAAATATTGACGCCTCCATAATACAATATCTTGCCGTTCTATTAAAACACTATTGCCACTTCGCTTCATCCACTTAAATAAATTAAACTTTTTTAAAATTTTCCATTGGGCATATTGGCAAAGTGTCAGCTGCATTAATAACCTGTAAGATACAATGCGATGAAGTAAATGTAAGATAAATGGATAATACTATATTTACACCCAATAGTTTTGTGCACGTAGGTAATTCGTTCTACAAGAAAAAGGAATGTACGTGTCGTCTAATTGCTGACCTATCTGCTTCGTCCAAGAAATCATATGCACCTTGACGAAGACGTTTTTTAGGAGGTGAAGTGATAACTCCTGTGGTATCATTTCCTTTTACAATATCCCACACTGTTCTTTCATCCACCCCAAGTTGCTTTGCAATCAATTTAATTGCTGGCGATTTAGAACTGTCCCGCTTAAGCTCCAGATACAAATTATAAGCCATTATCCTTTGCTTACTGCCAATATGTTTTCCCTGAGGATTTTTTGATGACCCTGCAGGTAGATCAAATACTTCTTCATCTATACCATACTAAAATTGATGTAAAAATACTGCCATCACTATCATTTTATATAGTTATTAAAACAAAACCTTCAAATATTCAACAGTACTCACAATCAGTAGAGCTTTAAGAAGAATTATGTTTGTAACACCTTGTTTATAAAAATTACACTAATCACACGAACGACACAAAAAAGCAATAAACACGCAAATACAGAGCTGAAACCAACACCAGGATTGACAAGTGTCATAGATGTCAGTAAATATTTTGTTATATCCAACTTAAATTTCATTTGCTATATAAAATGTATGTGTGAATTCGCCTCGTCTATTAGCCAATCGCAAGTAGTAAATCTTTCGCCTATCTAATGTAATGCTGCATTCATACAGTGAATAGACAGATCAATTCATGCCAGTAAGGTTGCACAGCAGTTTAATGACAGTTTATTACACATCTGTCATGCTGAATGTGCCAAACTTTAGTGACATTTCTGCCGACGTAGAAAACTACTGTTTTGCGGCCGCGTTGAAGTAATGCAAAATGAGTGTTTCGGGACGGAGGCCCAAAAAAAATGTTAGTTGATCAGTGCAAAATTACTTTCACAGAGTAATATGGCCGCGCCTTGAACAAATTCCTAACGTAACTGAAGATCTCTTGGCTGAAAAAAATAGCTTTATTTTCAACCTACTTCGTTCCTACGGAATTTCTCTGATTTATCAAGAACCTTAAATTCCAACACAACATTACTTTTTGAACTCTTATCTTTATGGGTGTATTTCGTGCATGGTAGCATTTTCCAATTAAAGTTTCCAAGAAACGAATCAACTTCAATTAGGTATACAAACGCAACATAGAGTAAATATAATTACGAACCGAATACCTCTGGAACAATCTCCAAATGAATCAGGTGTACTTACTGGTATAATGGCGTGATATGTAATTTAAACTAAACTACCAACGTTTTAAATAAAACGAAATAACCACCGATATCAGCTAATCAGAATCTGAGACAATGCTATACCATAATAAATATTCTCGAGTGCCAAGAATGTACACTCACAATCTGGGTATAAATTGCTTGTAATCTTGTTTCGCGTCATTACAATGTAAATTTGCCCACACGAAGACTTTAAACAAGTCAATACTCTCTCGCCATGTGAGAATACCTTCAGCTGAAGAGCTCTTCACATACATCCCAGTGAGAACAAGTTGGTTACATTTACGTGAATTTAACGTTGTATTGGTTGAAACAACGTTAATGGTTATAAGTAACACGTTTATTATATAACCAATTTTTAACTATACATTGAGAAACGTTATATTAACTAAAAAATCTAACGGATAGTTTTAAATTTAACTAAATAACACGTTGTAGTTGCATGTTTATTTTAGGTTATAAAAAACGTTACAATATGAGAAATTATTAACTGAAATGTAATCCATAGTTTAAATATACTAAATAAAACGTTATAGTTTCATGCTTATTTTTACGTTAAAAACAACGTGGAAATATGAAAAATTATTAACTGAAATGTACCGCATAGTTTAAATATAACTAAAATAAACGTTTTAGTTACACCGTTTACTCTGCGTGGAAAGACAACGTTGAAAAATGAAAAATTAGTGGCTGAAATGTAACGCATAGTTTAGATATAATTAAATTATGAAGTTGTAGTTTCACCGTTTACTCGTTGAAAGACGTTTGAAAGACAACG
Source organism: Protaetia brevitarsis (assembly GCA_004143645.1). NCBI lineage: Eukaryota > Metazoa > Arthropoda > Insecta > Coleoptera > Scarabaeidae > Protaetia > Protaetia brevitarsis. The sequence continues at coordinate 1,318,894 of RXPK01000047.1, forward strand.
TTGAAAAATGAAAAATTATTAACTGAAACGTAACGCATATTTCAAGTACAACTAAAATAAAACGTAGTTTCACCATTTACTCTACGTTAAAAAGCAACGTTGAATATGAAAACCTATTAACTGGCAATCCAGCATAAGTATAAGTATAGTTAAATAAATGGTGTTAAATTTGTTTGTTTTAAGATAAGATGTGCTTTTGCATGAATGAATGCAAAATGTATTTAACAATAGGTAACACAATTATTGTATTAAAACTGCACTACTGATGAATGTATATCCTCCCCCATTTCAAAAAACTCTTCCACCTCTGTTGCGCATCTGCAACGTGCACGTGCACTTGCAGTTGCTTGCAGTTACATGTCTACTACGCTAGTCTAGTGTTAGAACTTTTCTTTATCTTTATAACAAAGTTTAATATATATGTGATACGCAACAATCAGTGTATTTAACTAAACGGTGAGTAGCTAGGTACCCTTCAATTAAGTCTATCCTGGTTATATTTGCATATACGACGCACATTGCACGTATAATTATGTATATGCATATACACAATTGGCAAAACAGCATAGTAGCCATCTTAAAATAAGAACACTAATGTCAGAAATTTAACTATATTCTAAAATTTGTTCTTGAGGAACCTGGTTTCTTAGTATACACCACCTTCTTACTTTATTTTCAATATATTAGGTTAGCGAATGCTGATGGTTCTAAAATCTGGATTCTTGTGTAAAAGAAATTATTCTAATTACTGTTACATGACGTCGTTGCAGTGAAGCATAACTGGAAGGAAGGAACACTTAGTTTTCAAAAACGGAACCAGAGATAATACGGGAATATAGTAACAATATACAGTGAGTATTAAATACTTTCATTCGTTGTAATACAAAAATCTAGGAAACCAATCAAAGTAAACATTAACTTATATATATTCCCTAAAATTTACAGCCTGTAGTCCTTGGTGTTACTTATGATACCTGTTGTTTGAGTCTTCCATTTAAAGTTACAATTAAACAATACATACATACAGCAGAAAGTGCAGTGAAGGACTGGTTGAAATATACGCCCCAATGGACTGTTTAGGTAGAAGACTGGATGTGCAGAAAAAGGGAAAATGTATATATCTATAAATGAAGTGACCTCGTTACTTTCTTAGTTTTGAAAAGAATTCTTATCTTTTTATTATTATTATTGTTATTATTGCATTGTATTATATTTATAGGTAATTAAATTTTAGTTTTTCTGAAGAAGCATTAGGTTTCATTGAAGAGCTTATCATGAGTTCAATACTATGATGTGATCATTGAATGATTTAATTAAAATAAAATTTAATTTAGTATTGGACATTATGACTTTTAATCTATAACCAATTTTTTGTTATCACACATACTGTTGATTTTCATACATTCGCACCTCACTAAATTACGCAGATGTGACGTTACTACTACGTGGTTATAAAGGTTTGATATAGAATTTTCATTAACCCTTCGTTAGTGTGGTGTAGTTGCCATACCCCAGTATGTAGGCAAACATACTGGGGTATGGCATACTCCACCACACTAACAAAGGGTTAACGTTGAGGTTACGTTACCTGTAAACCGATTTTTTACGTTTTACAGAGGTGGTTATTAAACGTTAAAATACAGCTTGTGCTAAACGTTTCTATTTAACGATATTTTCTATTAAAAATTAAACGTTAAAATAACATTAGCATATGACGTGAAATAACGCTTAATAAGTAACTTTTTGTCAACGTATTTTGTCGGGACATAGATATGTCGCTTCGACGTTGTTTATAAACGTTACGAAACGTTCGGTTACCGTTAAGAACAACGTTTTCTTAACGTTTATGTTCTTATTGGGATAATTAACGCCAACGCCTGATCCTCAAGGCAACTTTGTATTTAATCAAAAAAGGAACGCAAATTCGAAATAATATCGAACAAATACTATTAGGCGTATAACGTATGCCATAAATTGTTGAATATGCATGCATCCGCATTGTTTCTGTTTTGAAAGGATATGAATTTTAATTATTCAGTGGTGGTCAATTAATTTATGCGAAGCTTGTTAAGTCTTCTCAAGATTATAAATTGAATTGATTAGGCAATGGTGTTATAAATTACGATGCAAAAACAAGATGAGAGAACAAGAGAATGCAAAATGTGTATATAAATACAGTGCATATCGACCTGAAAGAAATTCTGATCTGACTAACACCTGTCATCACCAGGAATAATTACAAAACAGGCAATACAAACATTAACCTGATATTCTATAAATTTTAAGTCTCCATTAACCTCAAGGATATTGCTTTGAAGCGGATTCTTATGTGTAGGTATATCTGGATCTTGCATTTTTTAAAAGTTTTTATTTCACTTCTTCGTAACAAATGCAAGCAATGTGTGAAACAGACTCTCGACACAATTTTAATTAACAATTCTATTATCTCTACCATCCGAGAACGCAAAGTACCTGGTATATTAATATGGATTAATTGTTGTAGCTAACTCTTAATTACAAGTATAGGAGCTATTATTTGCTTCACTTGAAGGAAACAGTAACTCATCGAGTATTTAAGTTTCTATATATGTAATGAGATTCCGCACTCAGAATGCTGTTTTTCACTTAATTATTCAATTAGTTGTAGCTACTTATGTAATTACTTCTATAATTGCTAATGTTCACTTTTACGTATACGATTTTCCAGAATCGTTTTATAAGAGAGTTTCACTGACAAAGATCCAAAAACGGAAAGTTGCAAATATATTTAAGATAAAAAAATTTCGGATTTTAATGCATCTGGTAAGCAACAAAGGTACAGCAGTAATTTATAATATAATCAGGGTGATTCTCAATATATACGACAAACTTTAAGCGCTGATTCCTGCGGTTATTTTGATCATAAAAGTTCATAAGAACATATGTCCAAAATCGCTTAGTTCTAAAGTTCTACAATGTTTAGTATTAGTAAGTTAACAAATTAATGTGTTTATTATAAATTAACAAAATAATTAGTAAAGCAAAATTAACTTATAGTAACTGTTGAAAATGACCGCTCCCAACTGCAATACAAGCTTCTATCCTCCGTCGTATTGACTGGCGAGTCCGTTCTAAAATATCAGGGGTATTTCGAATTGTTTGAAAAGCTGCGATAATACGATTGCTCAGTTCATCGACATCGTATAAACTAATGATCTAAGGTGACCCCACAGAAAAAAGTCCAAAGAATTTAGGTTTGGAGACCGAGGAGGCCACGGTTGTGGACCTCTCCGTCCTATCCACCGATCAGGATACATATTGGCCCTAATGAATAAAAATGTAGCAATTGCTTTTTCTTATAAAATCAAGGTAAATGCTTGAAAGCCAATGAATAAAAATCGAAGTAATTGCTTTTGCTATCGGCAATTGCTTAAAAGTGCAGAAATTGCTTATAGTCAAAGCTTTTTCTTAAAAAGTTGAAGCAATTGCTTACATATGCTTAAAATGTGATGAATAAATTTAGGAATTGCTTTTTCTAGTGTAGCAATTGCTTTCAAATTTGTAAGGTAGGTCGACCCCTGCATCATATGCTTGTACAGTCAACTTTGCTTCTTTGCGGCATACACATGAGTTCTTATTTATTTGAGCCTTTTTAATTATGGCTGAATATATGAATGTGCGTAAAAGAAAAATATACAGTGTACGTAAAAATTGGCAGAGACGATGATTTCAGAAAGTTATATCGGTTTGACCGTGAAATGTTGAGTGCTAACAATTATTTTTTGACTGATACGGGTGAAAGGCGGGGTGCTGCACTATTACCTATAAATAAGATGAAACTCTTTCTGCGGCATTTGTCGGATCCAGTTTTCAAAATTCTGTAGCCGAAAACTCGGTGTTCATCAGACAACTGTCTGTAAGACATCCACTTCTGTAATGCATGCAGTTTTGAAAAGGCTAATATTTTCATTAGATTCCTAGAAGTGCTGAAGATTTTGTGGAAGCTAAGCGGTTGTGGTCAGAGAGATACGGTTTTCCAACTGCCATCGGTGCGATAGACTGCACACACGTCAGAATTCCAAAGTTTCATGAATTCGGTGATGAATATATAAACCGAAAAGGATACCCCAGCATTAACGTACAGGCAACTTGTAATGCAAAGGAAATGTTTACTAGTGTTGACTGCCAATGGCCAGGCTCTGTGCACGATAGCAGAATTTTCAAAAATTCTAACATATACACATTCTAAAAAACAACACAGAGATTGTGTATTATTAGGAGACGATGGCTACTCTATATCGCCTTGGATTATGACTCCCTGGAGAAATCCTGCAACCCAAGAGCAGCAAAATTATAATAACATTTTCTGCCGAGAACGTGTAATAATTGAACGATGTTTCGGACAGTTAAAAGCAAGGTTTCCTGTCCTTCAGTATAAAGTTCGAGGTCAATTAGAAAAAATACCATCGACGATAATTGCCTGCGTTGTGCTTCATAACATCGCTAAACGTTTAAATGATGAAGATTTTCAGTACTCAACTCAAGAAGCTAATGTTGAAATTAACATACGAAATGGCGACAATCTGACATCAAATATAATTCGTCAATTAGGACAGCAAAAAAGAGAATTAACAACTCAGTTACTCTTCAATAATCATGTAAGTATCTAATTGTTAATACTTATAATTGTTTATCTATATTCTCGTTTTTAAAGTAAATCTTGTTAAATTTGTGATTTATGTCCTGGGTTTAGGTTAGAACTTTTAGTGTGACACAACAATATAATACTTAGAAATAAAATTAAATTCACACACCTAGGTATTTTCAACTCAAATTTATTCTTACTTATAACAATAAATATAAATAAATAAAATATATTTCATATTTAATTCACACTATTAGTATGGATGAAGAAAACGAATAACGTTAGTAACGAATAGTAAATATTTACGAATGTGGGTTCCCTGACTATATATTGTAAAACAATTTGTCGTTCTCCGCAACAACATTGCTGGATTTGAGGAATACGTCGTCAGTTTGTTGTTGTCTCCTGACTATTTCTTCCTGTTCCATACGACATAATTTCAGCTGCTCTAGTAAAACTAATCGTTGCAGTTCAGCAGTTGATAATTTTTTTGTTTCATAAGTTTCAGGTAAATTATTTGATATTTTAATTGTCTTTGTAGGAATAGTACTACATGCTGCCACTGCAGGGATTGGAACGTCACTGAATGAAGTAGAGTTCTTATCAAGTGATATTATTTCGTCAACTCCAGCAGACACAGCGCCTAAAAATATATAGTTTTTAATTTAAAGAAATTAAAAATATTATAAAAATTGTAAAAAAACATAAAAATTTTATATACTATACCTGGAATTTTTTTAAAAACCGGATTCTTATATACATCCAACATTTCTAATAATAATTTTTCCCAAGGCTTATAGACTATTGGTTTATTGCCTGTCTTATTTACGTCAAACTTCTTTTTTATTTCTGCCTTCATATTACTAATTTTTTTTGATAACTGTTTTGTTGTAAGTGAGACGTTAAAAATATCTGCATATTGTTGTACTAAAGCGTTTAAAGCAGCCTCCTTTTGTGATTTAACTTGAGGCACTTGTGATTTATTAAGAACGATTTTATGTTCTTTTAATTTGTGGACAAATATCAACTGCTTGTCAATTTCTTCATCATTATTAAATTCCTCACTTCCACTCGAATCTGCCATATCACAAAATGTAGTTTTTTTATTTTTCACAAAAATATAACAGATGCACTGAATAAATACCCACGTTGTGGCATAACGTCGCATCTACTGCAAAAGTAAATTGAGACTGAGATTCAAACTATCTAAATTTACAGGTCGAGACCTGTAAGCGATTGCTACACAGATGTAGGATAGGCAGCATTTGCTTAAAATTTTATTCATGTGAAGATCTCGCAATTACTTTTACTTAGAGCATTTGCTAGTCAAGCAATTGCTTTTTCTAAAAAGCAATTGCTTAAAGCAATTGCTACATTTTTATTCATTAGGGCCATTGTCCAAAAACTCGCGAGCAGCTAAACTAAAATGCACTGGAGCACCATCATGCATAAAATACATTTGTTATCTTAATTGCAACGGAACTTCCAGCAGTAGGGGTAACTCCTCTTCAAGAAAATTGTGGTATACCTCGCCATTTAACTGCATCGGTAAAAAATGTGGACCTATCAAGTGATCTCCAACAATTCCGGCCCACACATTGACAGAGAATTGATGTTGATGACGGGCATTCACTGGTTCGTGCGGATTTTCTTCGGCCCATATGTGATTATTATCAAAATTAATAATCGCGTTTCTAGAGAAAGTAGCCAAGTCGGTGGAGAATATTTGAGTCATAGTCAGGATTTTGTGCGATTTTGTGTTGCATCCATTGACAAAAAGCAACTCTTTGCGGAAAATCTGCCGGCAAAAGTTCCTACACCCGTTGAATGTGATGTGGATACAACAGTTGATCTTTCAATATTCTCCAAACTGTGTCCTGACTAATGTTTAAAGCAAACGCAATTTTTCTGGTGCTTGTAGTAGCATGTTCCTCAATTTCATGTAGTACCATTTCTTCAACTTGTGGAGTTCTCACTGTAGATGGGTGCCCGTTATCAGTCGTCCGTGTTTTAAAATTTCTCCCTTCACTAAGACGTTGGTGAAGACGGGCAAATATTGAATGATGCGGGATGATACGGTTCGGGTATCGTTCTTCATAAAGACGTCTAGCAGCACGCGAATTTCCATTGGCAAGACCGTAAACGAAATGCATATCACACATCTCAGCATTCGTGTAATTCATTTTAGAATACTCTGACAACTATTGACAAATATTGAAATGACAAATAAACAATTCCCTCTCAACACAATAGTTTTTGAAGAACCAACTGTGATATTATATCGTATTAGTCATAGTTCATAATTTTTATTAAACATTCAATAACTTTAAAACCAAACCGTTTTGGACATATACTCATATGAACTTTTATGATCAAAATAACCTCAGGAATCAGCTCTTAAAGTTTGTCGCATATATTGAGAATCACTCTGTATAATAATATATATTTTATTGTAATCGTATATGTTAACATTCTGCGTGTATTGCATGTATCATTGGTACGGACTGAAAACGGAATAAACTAGTCAACAAGCAAATATCACTGGTCAAAATGATACAAATACAACTCTATGTAAAAAAGAGAGTATAAATAGAAAAAAAAATAAATAAAAACATTACGTTCCAGTATCTATACATTTTAATAAAATATATTGTTTAATGGAATCAAGTCTGTATTAATTAAATTAGTTTTTGTATTTTTTTTATAGAAATAGCCTCTAGCATATAAGGAAAGATGGAGGCTGCTGCTTCAGCACTCAGAAGGATAGTAATAATTTGCCGGCTATCAGTATGAATGTCTGGGACTTCTTCCCAGATCCTCCCAGAGTAAGATTTTTGACATGGTTTTCCCTTATCATTTAGCGTCTGGTATAAGTTTACACTGATTTTCGACATACAATGCAGCCACATAACAGTATACAGAGTATCTCCTTAGAATAAGGAAATATGCTAAAATTTATATTTTTGTGGACAGCCTGTATAACTTTTTAAATTACCTTTCTATAGACTATTTTATCACAAAAAAGACCATTATAACCGATTTCAGAAATTCGATAAAATAAGCACAACATATGTCATTCCACATATTGGAACATCCTGTATATAAATATCTATACCAATCGAAAGGGCTAACTAAACGATACAAGTCCGCCATTGAAACTTTTTTTCTATCTCTTAGCGTTTAAAAGTTATTCAGAAAAAACCAAATTTGGGCAAAATTGCGAGGGCGAATTGCACCCCCTAAAGTTGAAGTTCCGCAGCAACGGAAAGCGTCCTTGACTAACACTCCATGGAATCTACAACCTGGCAAAGTTTCATCAAAATCTGCGATTTACAGTTCGCGAGGTTCCCTTGTTAGTACTAAAAGTTTTCTTTTTCAAATGGAATGCCCTGTATATTTTTACGCCATGTGATGTAGAATTGAATCTTCTATCAAAAAGCTATAGGTGTTGCCTATCTTCATTGGTTCCTTTAGAATTAGTGATTTTCAAAAACCGTAGTTCTTAATTAGTATTTAATTAATAGTAGGCGGTGAAAAACAGTTTTAAGTTTAAGAGCATATAAAAAAGATAAAACAGTATGAGAAAATAAAATTTATCACCCTATATAAAAGTATTAGTTTTCTCATTTTACTTCATCATTTAGATCAATAGTAACATTTAAAACTACACTGTTCAAATGTTGAAATAACTTTTTCATTTCTCTCATCTGTTACAGTTTCACAGATATTTGTGTGATAATCTAATATGTATTTATATTTAGTATTCGAACAGCCCGAAGGAGCCAAACGCTTCATTGACGAAACGTTAATTTGGTTCAAAGAGTCTTTGGTACATATGACAATCGTGAAAACTTACATTCAGTTTATATAAAAAGAAATATATTTTTAGACAAGTTCTAAAAACGTGCAATAACCTTGACATTAGTTTTAGGCATGATTCACATAACAAATGTTAGGAACTAGATCGTCCTAGATTTTTAACATGCAAATGGGTTGCAGTAATAAAGCTTTGTTTACATAACTTATTTTAATTATAATCTCTCTACCTAAAATATTTAAGTTATATCCTTATTCTTATAAGGCATCATAAAACTTGTGAGCATAAATATACTTGCAAATGCCCAAATCTTTATTCTTCCATATGAATAATTATTTACATATCTGTATAGATACTTTCTCCCATTTAACAGTAATGAAATTTAAGAAATATTCCTATTAATAATATTAAATCTGTGTAGGAGGGTATATTTTGCGAAGAAAACACTTTTTTATACTACAAATCAAAGAATAGTGTCCCAAGCATACTAAAAACATTATCTGCTTAAGTATTTAATAGAACCTATTTAGGATTATAAATTCTGATTTCGTAATAAGTGAAACCGTTGCTTGAAAACTTCTTATTTATGAAAAAAGCACGTTGGCCTATAGTAAACCGCGAAATATTAATTTTTATCAGTGATTTCAACGCGCGATCGTAACACCTAACTGTACATTTTTACGTTTTACTATACGCTTAATAGTAAATCGTTGAATCACTTAAAAAGCTTATATGTTAAAACTATACAGAAGCAATTTACGCAAGCATGAAGTAAAAACTTACCAAATCATAGCTTCATTTCAAAAAAAACTTTTGGAAAATGCTACTAAAGCAGTTGATTCTATTTCCAAATCACTATTCGTGCACTTCACGCCAAAACTAAATTGGATAAACGCATATACATAACTCCGTTAAAGCGTTAAAACTATTACAGCAAAAGCGACAATCCACAAAATAATCTGCAAATTGAATGCCTTCTCTGTGGTGTAGAAACAAGCTTGCGGTGTGCGCTTACGACGAACATATAAGAAACCTCTCTGAGCCACTACTACACAACTGTTATGTATCTGTAAACCCGAGGTGAAAAGAATTCATTGCCAACCTAGTGCTAACAAATTTCCCGCCGCTAAAGGTAAAAACTACTTTCTAATATAATTATGCTTTACTGAGACAATGACGAAAGAAAGAATGATTGAAATTCAGCATATTTCCTTTAAAAAGAATTTCTAGATATAAAATATTTAAACGCAAAGATTTTGTTTTGAAATACGGATTGTTTCATGTCTTTAGGTTGCCTCGTTCTGCGTGCAGTTGCGGTACAATCGGAGTAAAAAGTATGAAGTTGTGTTTGAAATATTTGATGATAATGTTTGTTGTTTGTCGCATATTCTAATCAAGGACGCCCATTCATCACTTGTTTATTAACACTTCTGATTAATGCATTATGTAGGTGTGTGGTAATGACATAATCATTTGCTATTTAGTGTTATTCCCACGTTTTGCGTGTCTATTAACATGTCATTAATAACTATAGGTTACCCACAAATATATAATAATTATTGATGACTAATATATACTTACTAATAATATTAGTCGGTATTTATATATAACCTCACAGTTAATTTATTTTCAAAATAGCGTATCTTGCACTGGAAAAAAAATCGGACAATATTACTGTGTAGTTATACTGTTAAAAACGTATAATTGCTTCTAAATTAATTGGAAAAATTCATCTTTCTTCGTAGTTTTATGCCAACCTAGTATCAACTTTCACGTTGGCAAAGATATATTTCTTTCAGTGTAAATTTGCAACAGTAAATTAATTTTACATTGTAAGTAAATTTCCACAAATTTACGAACAGTTCGATTGCCATGAAAATTTCTGGTCAGCAGAACGCGCAATTTCGCTAGGTGCGCAGTTAAAAGTTACTATTTTTATAAACAATAGGCACTACTGTTTTTACTTTTTATTCTACAAAACAATCTATTAATTTCAAAGGTTTGAAGTGATATCTATTACTAATGATGGAAGTTAATTGTGTGCAAAATCTTTTAAAAAACCCGCTATCATCTGAGGAAAAACGTTTAATTAAGAAAAAGGAAGGCCTATTCTGGGTCTTCAAATAAACTACACTTCTCCAAGCAAAACTCGAACTTACAATAGAGTATTAAATAAAAATATATATGAAAAGTATGAGTGGATGTGCGCATGTTTACTAACAAATAAATTATTTTGCTTTATCTGCTTAATTTTTAAGAAAGAGGTTAATGCGTGAAATAAACAAGGGTTAAATGATTTAAAGCATATCGCAGAGAGAGCAAAGAAACACGAAAAATCCGTTTCTCACATGAATGCATGCGTGGATGTTAGTGTTCTAGGCAAGGTGGACATACGTGGATAGTTAGACAGTGCTTATTTGTGACATAAAATTAAGTATAACGAAGATGTGGGGAAAAAATGATCATATTTTGCCGCAGTTAATTATGTGTATAAAATTTTGCAAAGTTCTCCTAGATTTTATGTACACAAAATAGGTACGTTTTTATTTTGTATGTTTGATAGTCCATAATTAGGTGAGTAGTAATAGATAAATAAATTAAATTCGAAAGCGTACTTTGTAATTCTTTTATTAATATACTATAGGATCATTTTTTTTTGACTACTAGGTTCGACATATGGTAGTAATTGTCTTCCTAAGGCCTCCGCATAATCCCACAATAGTTGACTGTTGCGGCCGGAGTTTTTTAATCCGTTGACTATTATGGGATCATGCTGATGCCTGAGGAAGACAATTACTACCATATATAGAAATTAGCAGCCAAATAATTTGATCCTCTAGTATATTAATGAAAGAATTAGGAAGTACACTTTCGAATTTAATTTATTTATCTATTTTTATCTTGTGCCCACCCTCTTTCATAATTCACGAGCCGCCACTGTGTCATTCATACTTTGATAAATTCAAATTATTCTTTTGAATTACTATAAAAGCTTTATTTGTATGCCTGATTAAATTATCGGAACTATTAAAGTACTACGAGAGAGTTCACTAGCCCCATGCGATGCATGGGTTTATTTAGTGCGCAGTGCTCCGTTAAAATTCCTGTGAGTAATCTCAATCTGTCCCTGTTCATAAACACTGCCTCACGGAGTCTTTCCTCATTTGGATGAAGCCCTAGACATTTACAGTTGGTAGGGAAATGAAAGTAAATGGTCCAATTTCTCACAAATTCTTTTATCGACGACAACCGATTTCATCCTATAACGGACATCCTCAGGTAAGAATTATAAAAGATATTCGCGTTTAAAGTTACGAAAAGTAAATACTGGTGCTAGAGCGTTCTAATCATGCTTTCCTGTGGCTCATTCGATGCACATTTTAACGGGGAATCGAATGCCGACAACCGGAGTTCGATATCTCTAACCGTTTCCGAGATATTCGCGTTCAAAGCTCCGAAAAGTAAATACTGATGCTAAAGCGTTCTAAAGTGACCTATTCTATGCACATCTTAACGGGGAATCGAATGCCGATAACCGGAGTTCGATATCTATAACCGTTCCCGAGATATTCGCGTTCAAAGTTACGAAAAGTAAATACTGGTGCTAAAGCGTTCAAACGTGGCCCATTCTATGCGCATCGTAACGGGGAATCGAATGCCGACATCCGGAGTTCGATATCTCTAACCGTTTCCGAGATATTAGCGGGCAAAGTTACGAAAGTAAATACTGATGCTAAAGCGTTCTAATGTGGCCTATTCTGTGTGCATCTTAACGGGGAATCGAATGCCGACATCCGGAGTTCGATATCTCTAACCGTTTCCGAGATATTAGCGTTCAAAGTTACGAAAAGTAAATACTGATGCTAAAGCGTTCTAATGTGGCCTATTCTATGCGCATCTTAACGGGGAATCGAATGCCGACATCCGGAGTTCGATATCTCTAACCGTTTCCGAGATATTAGCGTTCAAAGTTAAGAAAAGCAAATACTGATGCTAAAGCGTTCTAATGTGGCCTATTCTATGCGCATCTTAACGGGGAATCGTATGCCGACATCTGGAGTTCGATATCTCTAACCGTTTCCGAGATGTTCGCGTTCAAAGTTAAGAAAAGCAAATACTGATGCTAAAGCGTTCAAATGTGGCCTATTCTATGCGCATCTTAACGGGGAATCGAATGCCGACATCCGGAGTTCGATATCTCTAACCGTTTCCGAGATATTAGCGTTCAAAGTTACGAAAAGTAAATACTGATGCTAAAGCGTTCTAATGTTGGCTCTTTTCTATGCGCATCTTAACGGGGAATCGTATGCCGACATCTGGAGTTCGATATCTCTAACCGTTTCCGAGATGTTCGCGTTCAAAGTTAAGAAAAGCAAATACTGATGCTAAAGTGTTCAAATGTGGCCTATTCTATGCGCATCTTAACGGGGAATCGAATGCCGACATCCGGAGTTCGATATCTCTAATCGTTTCCGAGATATTAGCGTTCAAAGTTACGAAAAGTAAATATTGATGCTAAAGCGTTCTAATGTGGCCTATTCTATGCGCATCTTAACGGGGAATCGTATGCCGACATCCGGAGTTCGATATATCTAACCGTTTCCGAGATATTCGCGTTCAAAGTTAAGAAAAGCAAATACTGATGCTAAAGCGTTCAAATGTGGCCTATTCTATGCGCATCTTAACGGGGAATCGTATGCCGACATCCGGAGTTCGATATCTCTAACCGTTTCCGAGATATTAGCGTTCAAAGTTACGAAAAGTAAATAGTGATGCTAAAGCGTTCTAATGTGGCCCATTATATGCGCATCTTAACGGGGAATCGAATGCCGACATCCGGAGTTCGATATCTCTAACCGTTTCCTAGATATTAGCGTTCAAATTTGCAAAAAGTAAATACTGATGCTAAAGCGTTCAAGATGTGCTATTCTATGCGCATCTTACGGGGATCGAATGCCGACATCCGGAGTTCGATTTCTAACGTTTCTGGATATTAGCGTTCAAAGTTACAAAGTAAATTGATGCTAAAGCGTTCTAATGTGGCCTATTCTATGCCTCTTAAGGGGAAGTCGAATGCCGACATCGAGTTCATATTCTTAATCGTTTCCGAGATATTAGTTCAAGTTACGAAAGTTAATATGATGCTACAGCGTTCTAATGTGGCCTATTCTATGCGCATCTAACGGGAATCGAATGGCGGACAACCGGAGTTCGATTCTCTACCGTTTCCGAATATTCGCGGTTCAGAGTTAAGAACAAATACGTTATTGCTATAGGCGTCTAATGTGCCTATTCTGATGCCGTTTTAATGGGGATCGAATGCCGGCAAGCGCGAGTTCGATATCTCTAATCGTTTCCGAGATATTCGCGTTCAAGTAAGGAAAAGTAAATACTGATGCTAAACGTTCTAATGTTGGCTATCTATGCGCATCTTAACGGGGATCGAAGCCGACATCGGATTTGATATCTCTTAATCGTTTTCCAGATATTAGCGTTCAAAGTAGAAAAGCAAATACTTGAGCTAAAGCGTTCTAATGTTGGCTCTTTCTATGCGCATCTTAAACGGGGAATTCAATGCCGCATCGGGTTTCGATATTCTAATCTTTCCGGGATATTAGCGTTCAAATTTAGAAAAGTAATATTGATGCTAATGCGTTCTAATGTGGCTATTCATGCGCATCTTAACGAGGATCGAATGCCGACATCCGGGAGGTCGATATCTCTAACCGTTTCCGAGATATTAGCGTTCAAAGACGAAAAGTAAAGATTTGCTGCTAAAGCGTTCTAATTGGGCCTATTCTAGCGCATCTAACGGGGAATCGAATGCCGACTCCGGAGTTCATATCTCTAAAATCGTTTGCCGAGATATTTAGCGTTCAAAGTACGAAAGCAAAACTGATGCTAAAGCGTTCAAATGGGCCTATTCTAATGCGCATCCTAACGGGAATCGAAGGCCGACATCCGGAGTCGATATCTCTTAACGCGTTCCGAGATATTGAGCGTTCCAAAATTTGTGGTACGAAATAATACTTGATGCTAAAGCGTTTCAATGTGGCCTATTTCTATGCGCATTCTTAAGCGGGGAATCGATGCCGACATCCGAGTTCGATATCTCTAAACCGTTTCCGAGACATTCGCCGTTCAAAGTTAAGGAAAAGCAAATACTGCAGCTAAAGCGGCTAATTGCCTATCTATGCGCATCTCAAACGGGGAATCGAATAGCCGACATCCGGGAGTTCGATATCTCTAACCGTTTCCGAGATATTAGCGTTCAAAGTTTACGAAAAGTAAAACTGATGCCTTAAAGGGCGTTTCTAATGTGGGCCTATTCTATGCGCATCTGAACGGGGAATCAATGCCGACATCCGGAGTTCGATATCTCTAACCGTTTCGAGAGTATTAGCGTTCAAATTTGCAAAAAGTAAATACTTGATGCCTAAAGCGTTCAAATGTGGCCTATTCTATGGCAATCTAACGGGGAATCGAATGCCGACATTCCGGAGTTCGATATCTCTAACCGGTTTCCGAGATATAGCGTCAAAGATACGAAAAGTAAATATGATGCTAAAGCGTTATTAAGGTGGGCCTATTTCTATGCGCATTTTCTTAACGAGGAATCGAATGCCGACATCCGGAGTTCGATATCTTACCGTTTCCAGATATTTAAGCTCAAAGTTACGCAAAAAAGTAAATAGTATGGCGATAGCGGTTCTAATGCGGCCTATTTATGCGCATCTTAACGGGGAAATCGAATGCCACATCGGAGTCGATATCTCTAATTCGTTTCCGAGATATTAGCGGTCAAATTACTAACGGTAAAAGATTCTTATAGGGTTTAATGTGGCTATTCTATGCGCATTTAATGGGAATCGATGCGGAACCCCGAGTTCGATATCTCTAATCGTTTCCAGATATCGCGTCAAAGTTACGAACGTAAATAAGTATGCTAGGGGTTCTAATGTGCTATTCTATGCGCATTTTAAGGGAATCGAATGCCGGCAACCGGAGTTCGATATCTCTAATCGTTCCGAGATATTCGGGTTAAAGAAGAACGGTAAATATTGACTCTAGGGTTCTAATGTGCATTCAGCGCATTTTAATGGGAATCGAGCCGGCATCCGAGTGATATCCAATCGTTTCCAATATTCGCGTTAAAGTTAGAACGAAATTACTGTTATGGGACTTTAATGGGGCTATTCTATGCGCATTTAATGGGAATCGAATTGGCAATCCGGGTGCGATATCTTAAAGCCGTTTCCGAGATATTCGCGTTCAAAGTTAAGAAAAGCAAATACTGCTTTGCAAGCGTCTATTATGTTTGGCATGTTCTATGCGCATCTTAACGGGTATCGAATGCCGACGATCCGGAGTTCGATATCTCTAATCGTTTTCCGAGATATTAGCGTTCCAGAGTTACGAAATGTAAAGTATTGAGTTAGGGCGTTCTAATGTAGCTCTATTCTATGCGCTACTTAACGGGGAATCGAATGCCGACAATCCGTAGTTCTATATCTCTACGGTTTGGGAGATATTTCGCGTTCAAAGTATAGAAAAGCAAATACTGATGCTAAGGCGTTCTAATTGGCGCTATTCTATGCGCATTCTTAACGGGGAATCGTATGCCGGCAACCGGAGATCGATATGTCTACCGTTTCCGAGATATTTGCGTTTAAAGTTACGAAAAGTAAATACTGCTGTGCTAGGTTTTCTAGTGTGGCCTATTCTATGCGCATCTTAACGGGGAATCGTATGTCGACACAACCGAGTTCGATATCTCTAACGTTTCCGAGATTATTCGCGTTTAAAGTAAGGTACTGATGCTAAAGCGTTTTAATTGTGGCCTATTCGATGCACATTTAATGGGAATCGATATGCCGGCAACCCGAGTCGATATTTCTATCGTTTCCGAGATATTCGCGGTTAAAGTAAGTAACGGTAAAGCCCACACTAGGGTCTAATGTTGGCTATTCGATGCGCAATTTTAACGGGGAATCGAATGCCTCAGTCCGGAGTTGATATTCTCTAACCGTTTCCGAGATATTCGCGTTTTAAAGTTTACGAAAAGTAACTCACTTGATGGCTTAATGCGTTCTAATGGTGGCTATTCTATGCGCATCTTAATAGGGAATCGAATCCGACATCCGGAGTTCGATATCTTTAACCGTTTCCGAGATATTCGCGTTTAAAGTTACGAAAAGTAAATACTGATGCTAAAGCGTTCTTATGTGGCCTATGCTATGTCGCATTTAACGGGAATCGAGATGCCGAGAACCGGAGTTCGATATCTGCTAACCTTTGCAAAATATTTCGTGATTAAAGTTTGAAAAAGTTAGTGCTGATGCTAAAAGTTCTAACGTGGCCTATTCGTTGCGCTATCTTAACGGGGAATCGAATGCCGACAATCGGAGTTCGATATTCTAACCATTCCGAGATATTCGCGGTTCAAAGTTACAAAGAAATGGCTATGCTAGGCGTTCTGAATTGTGGCCTATGTCATGCGCATCTTAACGGGGAATCGAATGCCGAGAACCGGAGTTCGATATCTCTAACCTTTGCAGAAATATTCGTGATTAAAGTTATGAAAAGTAAATGCTGATGCTAAAACGTTCTAACGTGGCCTATTCTATGGCAGCATCTTAACGGGGAATCGAATGCCGGCAATCGGAGTTCGATTATCCTCTAACGTTTTCCGAGATATGTCGCGTTAAAGTAAATCTGATGCTAAAGCGTTCTGAATGTGGCCTGATTCCATGCGCATTCTTAACGGGGATCGAAGTGCCTTACCCGGAGTTCGATATCTCTAACCGTTTCCGAGTTATTCGCGGTTGTTAAGTTGACGAAAAGTAACCTACTATGCTATAGCGTTCTAATGTGGCCTATTCTTGCGCATTTAACGGGGAATCGAATGCCGACCATCCGGAGTTTCGATATTTCTAACGTTTCCGAGGTATTCGCGTTTAACCGTTACGAAAAGTAAAGTACTGATGCTTAAGGGTTCTAATGTGGCCTATGCTATGCGCATCTTAACGGGGAATCGAATGCCGAGAACCGGAGTTCGATATCTCTAACCTTTGCAGAAATATTCGGGATTAAAGTTATGAAAAGTAAATGCTGATGCTAAAACGTTCTAACGTGGCCTATTCTATGCGCATCTTAACGGGGAATCGAATGCCGACATCCGGAGTTCGATATCTCTAACCGTTTCCGAGATATTCGTGTTTAAAGTTACGAAAAGTAAATACTGATGCTAGAGCGTTCTAATGTGGTCCATTCTATACGCATCTTAACGGGAAATCGAATGCCAACCGGAACTCCATATCTACAACGACTTTGGCATTTTTGTATCCATACTTGAGTTATTTCTTGGTGGTGATATAGATTATCCATTTTAGTGCAGTCTTTCATACTTGCTAAACCAAGACTTTGTTTCATTATTGGATTGCTTTCTGATTTACTCTGAAGCTGATGTTCCGTTTAGCTACTGCCCCCTGTAAGCTTCTTTGCATCAGGCTGATAGAGTGACCGTTTTTTTTATTTTTTGTACTGAAAGAGCATCGCGTTCTCAGATTGAGGATTTTTTCTAGTGAATTTTCCTTTGTAAACTGTTTGTATTTAATGACATAAAGGTTGGATTCAATAAACTTATTACTCTTGCCTGAGGAAAATACTTGAGATGCATGATATTCTAAGGAATAATCCATAACGCATTTCGATAGTAGCGTTATTTCTCTCAATCACTGGCCATACCTATAAATACAATAGTGTGCATACAACGTTTAACTTTTTACTCGGAGTTTACCATACAGTTATGGAAAACAGTTCGTGTTCGTATATACGTATATAGCGAGAATTTTATCTCTGTCGAACATCAAAACTTGTTTCCCGTCGTTTCACAAAAGCACCAGCGACTGACCTGTAGTTTCGCAGCGCACCTAGTAAAAGTAACTTACCTGTTGCCCGTAATTGACGACGCACCGCGTTCGCAGAGTGTATTTATTTGTTTGGAACTGCGGTGATACAACGTAATATGTGCTGCGCTTATTGTTTGTGCTGAGAACTCTTTCTCTGTAAAATACGATTGGAATTCATTCGTGATCGATTAGCGAACATGATCTCTGGAGATTACGTATTGGAACTTTGTAATGTGTTTCATACAGGACAGGTATGTGATTAACGCCTATGATGTTTTTAATCATAAAAAAATAATATATCCTAAATACTTGTAAGATTAACATTTTAATTGACTGTTTTTAAGTAATAATTGCATACATATATGTACATACATATTTATGAAATAAAAAAATTAAAAAAATACTTTTACTGCATGCGTTATAAATACTTAATTAAATGAAAGTAAATTTAAACCAAACAACTTAGATATAAAATGCTTTTGTAATGTTGTTAAAAAAAATACTTTTAAATCAGTATTACGCCAGTACAACAATTAATTACTAAAAAAAAAGATTCATTAACATTCCTATTGAAGATATTCTCTCTTTACACGACTTTTACTTTACGCAACAATCTAAAAGCTATTTCTTTCCAAATTTGATTCATTTAAATGTTAAATTGACTACAAATGGAAATGCTGGAATTATTGATCTAACGCAAGCCCAATATGATTAAACAGAGTTTTGTTAATATAATTTCAAATCCTGAAGAAAGAAATTGTTAATTTGTGCGTAACTTTTATTTGGATTAAATACCTAAGCATCATATGATTGCTTCTAAAGTAGGATACTTAGCCATCTTCATAGAGCAATCTTCAATTTAAGTAAATAGAGTTACTTCATCAGAACGTTCCTACAAGGAAAACTTAGCAAATAAATATTAAGCTCAGTTTTGTCAACTGGTAGTAAGAACCTGAGGATAGTATCTAACTATTTCTATTAATAGATGTCTTTACATACCTACAGTATTAATATCTTACATTTTTGGTTAAATTTATTGCAAAATATGAGGTTGCATCAGGACTTGTAACTTACGGCTGTATGTTATGTATTTTCCAACATTAAAGCAATTTTAAATTTTATACATCATTGTAATTTTGTTACATTTCAAGTGTATATGCACCTAATAAAATTTCAAACTGATTCGTAAAAAACAGAGCAGGTGTATCATTTTTTCGCTTTTTATATTTGTAAATTTGTAATAATTTATAATATAATTTTCCATTTTTATATGTAAGTTCACGCAGTGGACGAACTTTCTTTAATATAAATCAACGTTGTAATCTACAAGCAAATAAATACACAATGGAACTTTCAATCTTGAAATTCTTGATTTTCTCTCAAATAAATAGCATATTTCTCACCTAAATCATAAACACTAACAATAGCCATCAGAGCTGATAATTTTGATTTATTACTTTAGGTAATAATAATATAAGAGGGCTCCGCAAATAAGGGGCAATTTGCAGTTAATTTGAGGAAATTTGTGGTTTTTAACACGAAACTATATAGGCGTACACTTGTTTAACTGTTAAGAGAAGGTTTCGTGCAGGGAAATGGCACACACGATGCGTTATACGATATCATGAATTGCGTTTATGAGAATCTGGACAAAGGAAACAAAGTATGCGATCTTTTCTACGACCTACGGCCTTTGATTCGTTAAACCATAATATACTTTAAAAGAAATGGAAGTCTATGGCGACCGCCACTCATCAGTGAGTGGACATTCAAATAAGACATGGCCCGCTATATCTACCCCACCACATTCACAAAGCGAATCATTAACCCTCCCAATTCTACATAAATATGATTTAAAATTACCGTGACCTGTTATTAATTCTACCGCCTGATACGATAAATTAACGCTCGCTTCCCTAAAACGTGTAACACTACCGATAAATTTCCTAGTCTACGTCCCATTTAAGATATTATCCCACCTACTCTGCCAATCACTATCAAGTTTATCCCTAAACGCTTTTTTTAAATTAGCCCAAATCTAATAATCGAGCTATCTCCCCTGGACACCGCCTCTTTTGCAAAATTGATCTGCCCTCTCATTACCGATTGTACCTACATGAGCCCTAGTCCAAAAAAGTTTTATATCTCCCTCGCGTAACATATCCCAAGTATCTAACAGCGAATCGGTCGAATTTTTTAAATTCCCTAACGCCTCTAATACAGATAAGCTATCTGTTATAATCCTCACGTCCCGCATAAATTCCCATTCGCGTCTACTATAAACTACTGCCTGATTTATTGCAACCAATTCTGCCTGAAAAATATTGCAAAGATCCCCTAATTTAAGCTTTTGATTTATAGATAGGGGCCTATTGCAGAGCGAATATTATCTTAAAGTTTTTCCAACAAATCGAGGCACTCCAGACACAAGGTGTTGCTCATAATTTTGTTGTAATGAGAATGTTTTTAAGTCTTTTATGTTAAGGATCCAACCTTCTCAATCCTCGTGGGGGCCGGACAGTGGCAGAAAGTACGCTTTCTGAATCTACAGTGACCTGCAGAGAGAGAAATAATTGCTTTGACTCTTTTTCGGTCAAGTTCAAGTAGTTCCTTGGTTCTGACATGATTGGGTGCAATGCATTCCTCCCAATGCATCTAACCAAGGCAATTATTCAAATATTATATATTTCTGTTTTACCCAAAAAATTGATTTACTGTTTAGCTACTGTAGGTGCTATGCCAATTATAGGTTCTGGTCCCTGAAATTGCTCAGCAGCACCTTTCGCAATGGTCTCCGATTGTTACACATTTTTATTGATTTGTGTCTGATTTTTATTCAAAATTTCTCTAGTACACATCCCAATGGCATAGATTTCAGCCTGAAAGATCGTTGTGTTGTCCAGGGTTAGTGCCTTCTAACTCTTGGACTGCGGCAAAATATCATTACACCCACAATCCACACCCTGTGCTGTTTTCGAACCGTTCGTAAACCAGTAGGTGTCCTCTTGCGCCAATGTTTTTTTTTTTTTCTGTTACATCTCCATTCTTTTCTGTTTGGAAAGGAGATAGAAAAGTATGCATCGATCATTGGTCGGGCACACTCCATGTCCAATAGATTTCAGCAACTTGTTGGTCACATAAATATGAGAATGAAGCGATTCATTCGCTTTATGGTAGAGGCGAAATATAGTCAATAATATGCAAGGGTGACAAAACTAGAAAAAAATCTAATGCCAATGATAGGTGGAGGAAGACGTTGCTCTCGTAATTGCCATACCTACAATCTACTATGGATGCAAGCTTGCTATAATTCCAGCCAGTTATGAAGCTACAGCTTTTGCTATCAAGCTGTAGCTTCATAGGTTATAATTGGGTGTTCTACGATCACATAAAGCTCTCTTTCGACTGGTCCATGAGGAAAGCCAAAATCTGGATTCCACGTTAGTGCTTCATCAAACGGGTCGCCCAAATATTTTACTTTATCTGCAAATGCAAGTTTTACACCTTGGATAGTAGGTGGTACTAAGTGATCCACTCTCTTCTTCCTGGTGAATAGTACTACCGTAGTTTTGTTCTGGTTAATGTTTAGGATTTCCTTGTTGCACCAATTAGAAATAGCGTCAATCACCTATCGGTGGACTTATGAACTTTCTTTCTCTCCAGATCCTCTTGAGGGTCTATACAAGTCAAGCCCTGGTTTTTTATTTTCATTTACTGAATTAAAATTGTGACCTAAAAAATGGTAGGAATACATGCCTTGTTAATAAACCGCTTTTATTACTATCATATAAATAACTGTAAGCGACTTATAGTGGAACCCTGAAACTCATGCCTTCAGATATTGCAGTTCGATTGCAATCCTTATTTTTTCGTACCATCGTCGCACTTCATTAACCTCGTTGAGGAAAAAAGGTCATTGATGGTCCCTATTTTTTTTTCATTGTAGGGCGAGTATTACATGTTGTTCCTCTGTCAGAAGTTTTTGCACTGATGAAATAAATACTTGATTAATTATTATCCAAATTTGCATAGTATATTTAAATGTAAGTACTTATAGATAACGATTTATTATTAAAAAATAAATACCACAATTATTTCATATTAAAGGGGATAAGAATTTAACAGAATGTTGTCAAGTCCAGCTCTTATGCAAATATTTAAAAACCTTGTATAATCCTCGCAATATTCATAATATTGTATTAATAAAAGAATGGAAAGAAGAAATATAATATAATGTAATGATTTCAATGAATAGATGTAAATATAATTTACATATACATACACATTTACCTCAATATTATATGTTCCATATATTCAGTATCTGGTATAGTTTACCGTAATGGAATAAATTGACCGTAATCCAACTATTACTTAATATAATTAACGGCACTTAAATGTTACTAATTATTGGTATTTCCTTTCACACATCCCTAATTATATAATGATATTACACATAATCTATGTAAATTAAGCGTTATATTGCGATACAAAGATATCACAAGGACTGTAGCGTAGTAATATACATACGAATATCTGATCATTTCGCACTACATAAGATTTTATTCATTCGGGACAATTGTTTCTGGCACACGTGGGTTCCCATTATCAACCTTAAACCGAATGAATTAAGAATTAAGATCTATTACCTAAACATGCAACGTTTTCTCCCTATTAAAAAGGAAACATACTTACAAATGCTACTTAACCCTTCAAAATACAAAAAATTAGCGACGAAAGTGAATCATTCTACCCCCATAAATCTATCAAGGGGTATATTTTTTAATATACAGTCGCGAGCAAATGTTATAGGCACCTTTGACAAAACTAACGGGTTTCATGTTTCTTGCATTTTTTTGTGACAGTTATATGGTTACAATATGGTTACAATAGTCTTTATAGATACCTTTTGGAAATGTATTATTTTTTTTATATATATTTTCAAGTCTTCGAGATGTCACTTTCCCCCTCCCATCTAAAAAGTATTATAGCTGTACTAAAAACACTCTAATATGCAACAAATTAATAAGGATCCCTTAAAATACTACATATTTATAATGTATTACCTACAAGTTTTTATTTTCTCATTTCTTATAGTGATATTCGCCCAAAATTTAGGGTGCTATAACATTTGCTCGCGACTGTATATGGTTTCGTTTGCGTCTAACCCCTACTAAGTGATAGTACATTTTTAACTAATTTAAGGTTTTCTATATCAATCCGTTATCGTTTATATGTTGCGCAATGCTGGATAGTTCAAGTCTTCCGTAGCGATAACTTGCTATATGTTCCTTGAACTTAGTTCCGATCGCTTGCTTTGTTTTTCCAATGTAAACTTTATCATACCCACTATAGCCAACTTTGTAAATACCCTATCTTTCATTCAGATGAGGGTTATCTTTCGCGTTGCCTAAAAGGTTTCTCGGCGTGTTTCGCAAATGTTCAAATTTTGTTTGATTTAGGCAACATTTTTAGAGGACAAAATTAAATCAATTTTTATGTATTTGCACATTTCTACGACGTTTTCTTTCACCAGGAAGAAAGTATTACACCTGTATTAAAAGCACATAGCAGTTTTACAAGCAAATTATTAATATTCTTTAATAAAGAACTGCTTGTAATGTATTTAGGCTACGAGTTTTATTTTTGTTACTCATTTTACCCTGACTATTTCGTACAAATCCTAGGATGCCCATAACAATATACTCTTATTATTTGCAATTCACTTAAGCCTCTTTAAAATTTTAGGTTATCCATAAATATTAAAATAATGTTGAGTTACTGTATATACTATACACTCCATATAAAGTATCGGCAGAAAAATCTGAAATTGTTGTGGTTCAGTTTTATGATAAAAAAACTCTTACAAACACGTATGGGTACTTTCTGTAAGTTTTTTATCAGTAGCCTATGAAATTCTGAAAATTTTGTTATTCGTTAGTGTATGGAATACATTTCTTTATTTCTTATAACATTTTGATGATCGTGGAGTCACTAATGCAGATATCACCAATATATATATTTATTATTTTTGTCCTACTGATGGTTGTCTAAATAACTGTTTACTATGTCATGAAAGTTTTACAAAATTGTGTTCTCGTTTAAAAAAATGGTTGCTAATTCAAAATACATTGTTGAAAAAACTAGAACTATCAGATCTTAAATAGACTTACATCAGGTGCTTTTAGTTACTAAAAAATCATCCAAAAAGTAAGTACTACTAGAAAAATTTTCCAACAGTAAATACTAGTTAGAAAACCATTTAGAACATTCTAAAATAGCTATTGTCCTTATCTGTACTGTACTTATCTCACATTCAACGTGTGCATTAGATTTTGCTATGCATTCCTATGATTATTACCAGTAGGTTCTAAAAATTCTTATTATAGAAAATCAAAATCTTGTTAGTGCTGAATTGCTTAGTGATAAAACTCTCTCTTCTCTGTTGATTGACCTTAGAATTATCAATACGAAGAATTCCAAAAAGGTCACAATAAATAATAAGAAATTAGATAAGAAGCCAATAAGAATTTTGTTACAATTTGGACTGCTTATTTGTCAGTTTGTATCTGTTTTATTGAGCATTTGCCATCGTTGGGACTAAGAAAGTGTGTATCCACATACAACATCTTGATAAGGGTGTATTTTCACACCTATAAAGAAACAACATTAGGTAAATGTCTTCGATTGAGTAAGAATAACGTTTCTTATTTAAAAAAAAAAAGTATTAGCTGTTCTCAACACAGTCTAAGTTGGAGTTAAAAAACTACCTGTTATTTTAATATAACAATTTTTGTTGTGTTAAATAGCAAAATTATATTTTTGTATTGATTGTTACAGCGAAATACTCAGACATTTAATTCACTTTTCAAGGGTATGTTTAGATGACATGTTATTAAAAATTAATCAAAAAAAATTATTATTAATTAATTAATAGTATAAAGTTTACTTCTCTAGAAGAAATATTCTATACATTAAAAAAACAGTACTTATTGACATTACTGCAATTGCATGCCACTAGTCACTGTTTTAATGATCGCGGCTTCTATTAATTAATAATATTTACCTGATAATCACATCAGATTTATATTCTATAACCATCTCTGTAGTACTGTGGCGAATATGAAAAGAAACGCCTTCTTTACGTAAATTCCTGCAGTAGGTACATACATTTAACATATTTGCTAACCAAGACAATTATTTATATATAATTTATGGAGAGAAACCTGTTTGTAATAATATTTAGAAAAGTAAGGGTTACATTTGGAAAAAAAAGGTCAAGCTAGATTAATTATAATTTATTGCATTTATAACGAGCGCTTTGTTAACTTAGCAATGCATGCATTTAAACAAACTCATTGATTTTGTTAAATTAATAAAATAGAAGTAACGAAATAGAGTAATAAGCCCTCACTATATTTTCCCTGTTAAATTCATTACTATTGCGATTAACTCCACAATAATATTTACGTATGCCTTTAGTGCATACGTAAATATTATTCAAAAATAACTATCAATCAGTTAGGATTTTAGAAACTAAATATACCACAAAATAACATATTGATTTGAATAAAAGAAATATGCATTTTGAGCAAATACTCAGAAGAGAAAACAATAACTGATATGAAATTAATCCAAATTCCAAATCCTCAGTAGTTAGGTGCTTATTTTTCTAGTTTCTTAGTATTAAAAACGAAGCTCATTGCAATAGTAAAAAAATGCTCACAAAAACTTGCAAGTGTGACGAAAATCAGATGAAATTAGATAGCTACTGCTTATCCCTTGTTGCCTAGTTACGGACAGAGTTCCCGTTACCAATTTCCATTCATTGCGTATCCAACGACATGCACTCTTTACTATAGAAATGAGTTCTACCTTCAAATTTTTCGTTATTACGTACACCATTAAAACAAAGTAAATGCCTCATCTATATTATTTTATTACATCCACTACGCGCAAAATATATTACTTTTTGCGTATCCGTACGGAAACATTTTCCAGTACTTCAAAGCGGCAGGAAAACTACCGTTTTGGGCAGCCAAAAATGTCACTGAAGGTTGGCCACACTAGATTCCACATGACAGACGTGTAATAAATTGTCATTAAGCTATTGTTCAACCATATTAAGATGAACTGGTGTCTTCATTGCACTTATTATTAATAAATAGATATTAAACTAGAAAGAAAATTACAGAAAAAGATTTATTCTCGGAAACGTCAAAATACTAAGATATGTAACATGTGTGCTAACTTGTACTGTCAACTCCCTAGTGTCAAAACTTCTTTTCTATTTTCAATTCAAAATTAAGATTTGTCGGCCCAAAAAACATTGTGTATCACACGGCCAGAAACCGTATTCATACTCGCAAAACAGTAGTTTCTGGCCTAGTGATACAAATAACTATTTCATAGCAAAGGCTAATTTCGTACTTTTTGACGAACAGCAATTTTTGCCTAAATATTTATAAAACTTTATTTTCTCTACATCAAATGATGTGAAAAAAAAAACATGTAAATAAAAAAATACAGAAAAATTTAATGACCAAAAGAGTAGAAAAAGGAAAAAAGAATATGGAAAATTAGCTATATAAACTCTATAAAGTGGTAGTAAGCACAAACTCTTACACCAAAAATTAGGTACATGTCATTATTAAAGTATTCTGGTAATGGATAAAAACATTTTGTCTGCAACCATGACTTAACAGCTCTTTTGAATATATAAGAGCTAAAGACCTTAATAGCTTTAGGGAGTTTGTTATAAATTTTTATCCCCATTTTATATCCTTTCTCATCTTTATTTCTACATTTGTAAGTATTTGCCATATAAATCTCAATAACTTCCTTTATTTTTTCTGATTTTTAAGTAAATAACGTCTTTCCATTTTTCTCAACCTGATTTATTCCAAAAAAGTACAGTAAACCGCACTTAGTCTAACATTTGTCAGTGCTACGATGAGCAGTTATAAAAAATAACAATTTCAGGTTGAACCCAGTTCTTGCATGCAGAGGGTAGTAGGTACCATAAAAACTGGAATAATATTAAAAGATGTGTCATTAACAGTCCACTCTGGAGAAGTTCTTGCTGTATTAGGATCGAAAGGTAGGGCAAAAGTTATTCAATAAAATACTTAATTCTCAATTAAAATAACTTTTACATATTTAGAAATTAAAAATAATCATTAAATGTTTATAGGTAGCGGCAAGAAAGCTCTTCTAGATGTTATCTCAAGAAGAGTTCAAGGTCCGACGAGGGGACAAATCCTTTTGAACAACCAGCCTATGACTCTTTCACTATTTCAGCAAAGATGCGGATATGTCACTCACAAATGCGACTTGATACCAGGTTTAACTGTAGAACAAACTTTATATTACACTCCTACTAAAGTAAATCGTCTCATTTCTCTGCTGCTTCATTATAAAATAACTGCGAATCTTTATAGATTTCAAGCTATTTAAAGAGATCTAGAGTGAAGCAGGTTATGGCAGATCTAGCTTTGTCACAAGTGGCTAACAGATGCACCGAATACCTGACCCAAAGTGAATATAGGAGGTTGATGATTGGAATACAATTGATCAAAGATCCAAGTAAATATTGCTTTGTTTTCATGTTTATATGTGTGTAGAGACACTTACAACATTGCAGTCATTCTCCTATTGGACGAGCCAACATGGGACTTGGATCCGTTAAACACTTATTTGGTTGTATCAATCTTATCGAACGCTTCAAAAAAATATGGCACGGCAATTATTTTAACTATGGAAAAACCACGTTCAGATGTTTTTCCGTTTTTGGAGCGGGTTCTTTATTTATGTTTAGGGGATGTAGTCTACACTGGGGGTACCAGACAAATGTTAGAATACTTCAACGCCATTGGGTTTCCTTGTCCACAACTGGAGAATCCTCTAATGTATTATCGTAAATATTTCCTGCAATAGGTAATTTAATTCGTTTCGAAATGTTTGAAATTTTAGTCTGTTTATCCACCGTTGATCGCAGATCCAGGGAGAGATTTTTGGAAAGCAACAATCAAATAGCTGCTTTGGTTGAGAAATTTAAAATCGAAGGCAATATCTATAGAAAGACGTCCGTACCTGGAAATCATGCAATTGATCACGGCACTTTAATGGGGCATGGAAATAAAGTACCCTTATTGCATGGGAAACCGTCATCTTTCCATGTTGGATGGTTTCTATATTTGTACGTCAATTGAATGGTTTTTTTTTATGTAAATTTAATTACATGTTTTTGCTTTATTATTACAGACGATTACTAGCAGCAACTTTTGGATTTAGGAATTCGGGAATGAAGCAGATCTTCTTACGACTATTTTTAGTACCATTGTACTTCTTCTTGGTATGGATTTTCTATCACAACATGAAGAATTATCAACACACGTTCATAACCAGAAGTGGATTAATTCTGAACAGCTTAGCTGGCGTGTATTATTTAGGAATTGTCATCACTACGTTCATATGTAATTATTATTTTCTTTCATTATTAACTCAAAATCCTTTTTCGATCTAATGCAGATCCTATATATCGAACACGATACTATCAAGAATCTCAAGAAGGAACATATGGCGGACCACTTTTCTTGGTCACCTACAATCTCGTCTCGATACCTTTTTCGTTCTTTTCTGTAATAGGAGCAAGTGCAATTATTTATTCGTAAGTACTTCAAATCTGGGGAATAATTTTGAAATTTAATGGGTTCTTTTAAGATTGATTGGTACATTCGATGATTTAGAGTGCTTCTATTTTGGACTAATCCTTTGGGCTTGTTATTTATTCAGCGAACAGCAAACCATGGCGATTTTGATGATAGTCAAAGATCATCTGATCGCAGCTATATGCAGCATATATGTAACGAGTATCTGCATAACACTTAGCAGCGGAATTTTAAGGTATGTATACAAGCTTAAATTAAATTGACTTGAACTGTCTAATCGTGCAAAATGAGATTAATTTCCTCTATATTGCCCATCGCTAGTTGTAAGTGAAAACATTTGTATTTAAATGTTATGCAATAAAGACCTGTATTATTACTATTGTTATTGTTAAGAGGTCTTTCTCAATATATAAATGTAACTTGTCTTCGAAGAAGCATAATTTCACGGAGTAACGTATAAATAAACATCCAGTGACCTAGTGCAGCGGTCGGCAAACTGCGGCTCTTTCAAAAGACAACTGCGGCTCTAAGTTCCCCTGAAAAAGGTTTAAAAGCTGGGCGGACAGGCACCAATGAACTTATTCAGTTTTTATCTTAAATTTAAGTAAGTCAGATGTCAAGTTCCTTGTTACATAATTGGACACAATCCAGGAACAGCGTAAATATGGCTACCTTTAAAATTTCGCTTGAAATAGCTAAACGAGGAAAACCATTCACAGACGGTGATTATATTAAGCAGTGTTTTAAAAAGCGTCTGAGGATCTATTTAGTGATTTTAAGAACAAAACTAAAATTGTAAAAAAATCAAAGACATTCCACTATCTGTTAAAACAGTACAAGATCGAACTGTTAAGCCTTTAGATGTGACACTACAACAGTTGAAGGACATCAAACTGAGTTCGGCAATATCGATTGCTGTAGATGAGTTTTGTGATATAAAAGACACAGCGCAAGTGGCACTATTTGTAAAATTTGTCTCACCCCAACGCCCTATATAGGGAAGAATTATTAGGATTGCTGTTACTAGACATTAATGTGAATACGATTGGTTCCATTGAAACTGATGGACCAAAAAATCATGACTGGAATAAACAAAGGATTCATTTTAATTTTAAAAAGTAAAATTGAGCATAAAATCCTTTTCTTTCATTGCATAATTCACCAGGAAGCGCTTTGTGCACAATCCTTTTCAAAAGAAATAGTTGACGTTATGAATTTCGTTATTAAAATTATCTACCAATAGCATTTTAGCTGAGGCCCTCTATTATCGCCAATTTAAAGAATTATTAGATGACATAAGTAACCTACTCGGACTTAATTATGCACAATGACGTACGCTGGCTTTCACGAGGCAGTGTTTTAAAGCGTTTTTCTCATGTCTGATAAATAATAAGACCATTGATCATCCTGAATTGAAAAAAGATAAATGGCTACAAAAGTTATATTTTATGGCTGACGTTACAATGCATTTCAACGAACTAAATTTAAAGCTTCAAGGAAAGGGAAACACTGCATTTTTATTACTGAAAGAAGTAGTTTGTTTTGAAAATAAACTGCTTCTTTTCACTGAAGATATGGAGATGGGCACATTACTATATTTTCAAACTTAAAAAATTATCGGCATAGAAAGGGTGCTTCTATTGATACCCGTCACTTCACAAGAACGATTAAAACAATGAAGGATGGCTTTGCTGCACGATTTGATCAGTTCAAAATAAATAAGTCTACATTAGCTTTCATTGCGAGTCCTCTCGAAGCAAACAGCAAAGAACTAAATTTTATTTCATTTGATATCAGTGCTGGTTCATTTGAAGTCCAATTACTAGATTTAAAAAGCAAAGATTAGTGGAGTTAGAAATGTACGAACCTAATCATTTTATAAGAGCTATAAAAGGCAAAAATGTACTTTGGTATCGCAACATAAGTGGACAGCTTTAACAGAGATGGCCAAGCCTGAGGCACTAATTTTCGATGCCTGAAATTGTCTTCCGGAATGCTATCACCAAATAGAAAAAATGGCTTTTGGTGTGTTGACGATCAACATACTCGTGCGAGAAAGTTTTTTCATCCATTAACTTAATAAAGAACATGCTAAGAAGCCAAATAACTAATCAAAATTTAGAGTCGAGTGTTAAACTAAAAACTACCACTTACATGTCGGACTTACTAAACCCTCTATAGAAATGCAAGATCATCGTTCGCATTGAATTTTGAATATAGTTTCATTGTTTGTTTTCTCTAGCGTAGTACCATATTTTGTAACATAGTAATAACATAAATAATATAAAATAATAATAAGTAGTGTCATATTTTATCTAATAACCCCTTTCTTATACGATTCAAATATGAAATAAAATGTAAAAGCAGAAATAACAATTCTTGCCTTTTTGAAATTCATGAAATCCATATTCTTATTGCGGCTGACTCTTCCGGCTTAAAAGTTTGCCGGCCACTGACCTACTGCAATTAATAATGTCCAAATATTTACATGAATAATATTTTTATTCCCAACACCAATATTTATGGCATTTAATTGAAAATTATATTCCATACGTGGTTAGTATACAGTTTTCCTCAAAAGCAGCTAGTTTTCTGACTTCATAAAAACTTTCAGTTTTAAAATTTGGAGTTTGCAAACCTATTTTTTAAAATACCTATTTTCAAGTTTCTTACACCTCTAGTAGTCGCCATGAACTTTGTTATTTTCAGTGTAACGCCCTAAATATTATTACATTTTTGAATTCATGAATTGATCATATGACGATTATAACTAAGGTTTATCTCTCTTTAAATGGTTTTAGGATACGATTTTGTGAATATTTTGGAAAAAAAAACATTGTTGTACGTAATTGATTAGCTTTCACTTGCTGTGTGCCAGCGATTTCCCATGTTGAAATTGTCATGTACTTACTAATACTGTTTCGTCGAAATGCAGTAAAAAAGCTTCCGTCATATCATGCAACGTTTTCAAAAATTAGTGATATATCAAAGATTTGAATGTTGGAGATGTTGGAATGTTACAGGAAATCCGTGTAGCTTTTAAAATTCTTTTATTTGAAAATCTAATTATTGGGAGAATCTCCAGGGAATGAGGCAAAGAAAAATGCTTCTGGGAACCTATAACCAGAAGAAGATTACAGAATGCATCAACCTGAGTAAGAATAATATTCACATATGAACAAGAACACTTTCAGGCCATTGTAAACTGAAAGGACATCTGAATAAGCTTGGATTCGCAAAGGAATCTGAATGTAGATTTTGTGGGGAACAGGATGAAAACCCTGTCCATCTCCTCTCAAATTGCGTAGCACTGTGCAACTCAAGGGCGTTGCATCTGGGAGCATGTGAAATCGAAGACGGAGATGAAAGGAACAGGATTGGAAGGCCAACTGTAAAACAGCAAGAATAAGGGGCACAATAGATTTGTTAGGTTGCAGTGTAACACCGCCCTCCCCACATATATACATACATACATGTCACTAATTTTTAGACACCCTCTATGATGCCACGGGAACTTTTTACCACGTTTTGGTGAAATAATATTAATACTTTATAGTTTTAAAATTTTCACAAAATCGTAGTACCTTAGACACAGTTGAAGACAGGTATAAGAAAACTTCAGTTGTAATCGTTATAGAATTTTATGCCGAATTCAAAAATATAATAGTAAGTAGAGTGTCACATTTAAAATAATAAAGTTCATGACAACTTCTATTTAACCGGAAATGTTGAAAATTTTAAAATATTTTAGAAAAAAATAATTACCCAATTATTACAAATCCCAAATTTTTAAGCCGAAAAACTTCTAGCCCGTTCCGTGGAAAACCCTGTAGAAATAAGTTGCATATAAACAGTATAACATATATAAATACATATTTCGAAGTATTTAACTAAACTCTCCAATTTACATCAAGGGGATATGCTCTAGAAGGCGTGGTCTACACAAAGCAGATAAAAAATCGATAAAATCTAAAACCAATTTAATCAGCTAAAAGGTATATTTACAATGCATAAAATGCAAACATTTAGTTATTGCTATACTTGACTATCAATACGAAACTGATTGATACTAACAATAAGTGAAAATGATTTCATCGTATGCCGTGGACGTAGACCGTAGAGTACTTAAAATATTTGAGAGTTAATTTACCCCCATTTGCTTCCATCATTTATGATAAAAAAGTCATGCAAATGATTCAAGAACTTTACGTTCTCTGTATGACTCAACGCATATTTTGCAGATGTGCACGAGACTTTAGATTAACACTCTAAACTTAACAAAAAAATTGTTATCAGGGTTTAAAAGAAAAATTTCATTCACATCTAATAGGTGATAAAAAAGGGTAGGCGTCAACGCCAAGGGCACCCTATACGCTTTAATGGCTGGGCCGTGGCAGACGACCTTGGCAGCTTAGACGCCGGAGAGCGGCAAACGCCGTCGGGCGCCAGACGCCGCTCGACCCTGTTTTTATATACAGACGGCGCAGTTGTTTATATTTTTATTAAGAATAAGAATTCCGAGTTAGCAAGGAAATATTTTTTGTTTTTGTTATTTCTTTTTGTTTCGGGCATACAACCAATCCTTTATGTGTCGGTACTTTACTGCATATGTCTTAGCGATAATAGATTTCTTTGAAGAATAGAGCCACATTGCATTACTCGTAACAGTAATAGTTTTTAGATGCGTATTGTTCGCCCTCTATGTAGAATGTGGATATATCAATTGCAAACTATTTTTAAATAAATCTATATCTTTATTTATCGATAGGCTGGTATCTGGTTTGCCATGGAGCTCAGTATGGCAAAGAAATGTTTATTGAAGCTACGATTGCAGGGATACATGTGCTAGACCCTCTTGTGGTCATGGTGAAAAGAGGAATATTTTTTTGCACGTGGTAGAAACAAACCATTTTATAGCGAATAATTGACATTAGGGTTTGGTACACGTATTTCTGATAGTTTTTGAAATACTAGCATTTATTACCTAAAATGACCCAGTTCGGTGGGATACTTGTATATTTAACTATTATTGAGTTGCCGTATACGCTGCACAATTTTTTGGTAATTTTTTTAAATCTTTTACCCAAGAAAGTTTTTTTTTTATTTAGAAACACTATAAATAAACAACAATATTACATATTTTATTTGACATTTATTTAATCTTTTTTACGGTTTTAGTGCCTTGATATCCAGGCTATCGTTATTTACAATGCCAAACTAACAGCAGCAATTAAAATAGCTTTAATTAAAAAATATATTTTAATTAATATAATGAACAATTGTTTTTAACGAATGGAAAGAATTTTCTCATTCATAAAACGATGATGGATATAGTAAACACGTGATTGATGCCCGGTTTCTAAAACGTTAATTGTTAATAATATATTAAAACACTAGTGTTGCAACTATCATTACAACACGTGTGTTTTAGATTATGCAACGTAAGAGTAAAGTCGTTTATAAATAAGGTTGCCATACGTCCGTATTTTCTAGGAACAGTCCGTATTTTGTAAGCCTTGTCCGTAGATTATAAACTGTCCGTAGTTTGTACGTATTTCTGCAAGCGTCCGTATTTTTTTTTTTTTTTCGAGTTTCCAATTTGTCGTACTTTTGTCATTTTATAGTTATTTTAGCATTCAAACTTTCGTATGATGTGCGTTAACATTGCATTTCCAGTAGCATCACATCTGAAGAAATATATATCTATACTTTTATATAATAATATTAATAATTAAACAATATGTCTCAAGTGAATATTGAAGGACATTTCACGGAAATGTTAATTGATATGGTGTACTGTCCGTATTTTTGCTTTTGAAAATATGGCAACCCTATTTATAAACCAATTACCAATTAACTTTGTGTAGAGTGTTTATAACTGTATTGTAATATCCTAATATCAAACTTCTAAAAAACAGCATTATCTGTCCGATAACTGTCAATTTACGAAATTGTGGTTCTAGAACAGTAAATAGTAACGTCAGATCAGATATCATTTTTTATAAACTATCTGCTCCACTTCGGAGTTACCTATAAGATATTAGGGAGTAGGGAAGAGGTATTTTGGATTGTTATGATGCTCAGAATGGTTTGATTCTTGAAATCACTTAAAATGCTACCAACAGCTGACAGGTTATACTTTGTTTACAGCTTTCTTCTACGATTCGCATTCTTCCAGTGCACTTGAGTTGCTTTTCTAGTTTATTCGATTTTGCTTTGAATATAGTCATTCTAATATTTATTACTTTGAAAGTATAAAACCATAAAAATTATTAAGGACACAATCAATTTTTAGGAGAAATGCGACTTTTATTTTACTTTTTCTGAAACTGCAACTAGTCCTACATGGCTTCGGCATTTTTCTGAGTACTGGAAGAGCCTGATTTTCGACCATAACATACACAATGATATTCTTTCCAGACTATGTCGTTAAAATATGCATTTTGGTTTTGAGTTTCCTCGAGAAAACAATCAAACACAGGCATTGTAAACTTAATTTGGTATCTGTTTTTTTTTTTTGCAGTTGCTTTTAGATATTTATTTCAACGCTCATCACATAACGTATGCGAAGGAATCTTATTAGAAGAACTTGTGATAGTATTCTGCCCATACAGTTTGGGTTCTCTCAATGTCACTCACACCATTTCCAATAGAAGCTCTAAAATAATTTTGGATTTCCACTATAAACTTTACAAAAAAATGTATACAACAACTCGATCAGAGGTCATTAGAATAAGTCATGTAGTCATGCGAATTATACCGTATTTTTAACAAAATGGAGAGAAATTAATGTACTTTCTTGGCTATGCCATAGAAAATTCTTTATAAAGTTGAAATCTAGTGAAATTATGGTTAAAACAGTATAAACGAGACGATTGTGGCCCGGTAACAGCTTAATTGAGAAGAATTGATATGAATTAATAATTAAAACATTGTCCGTTTCTATTGAAAACCTTCTTCTAGTGGTCTACCCACATTAAAAATATTTTTTAATTCATATTGACAATAAAGATCTCTTCTTTGGTTAAAACAAAAAACAAATCTGGGCGATGACATAGTTTTAAAACAACTGGGGAAGGTCACAAAGCTCAAGTACGGTCAGCTGTCCGAGAACGGTTTGTCCACCCTTAATATTAGTGACCATTCGTGGAATATACATTAATATAGCCATCTACATCGGACATAGAGTTGAAAACGACCTAAGAGAGGCTTCACAGTCTATTAGAGAGTTCAAAAAGATACCTTAGTCCAAAAATGTATCCAATCAAGCAAACAATATATCCTATTTCGACAGGTACTCATAGAAACTAATCGCATATCGTATAAAGTGACCAAGTCATAAATTGCCGATAATGAGGTATTATAAAAAAAAAAAAAAAATTCCTATTCATTATTCACGATATTTTATATAAGTATGTATGTTCCCATCTTAGTAAATGTTGGCATTTAACTTGTAATACTAAGTAACTGTAGTTTTTTTAGACACATAATCTCGATTTCCCAAATTTCGACACTTTTTGCAGTAAACCCACGATATATGTATGTCTTTGTTCCTGCATACACCACAGGCTGTCTTAATGCACCACTTTAGATATAAATCTCATAATTTGATTAGTTAGGGAAGAAAACAAAAAAACATCTCTTTGCTTTTTTAGAACGAAAAATGTCTTCGAGTTTGTTATATCGAATAATGACTAAGTATTTATTTATGTTTTTTTCTTATTTTCAGATCTATAAAAGGCCTTCAAGACTGGCTGTTTTATCTCACTTATGCCACCCAAGCTCGCTATGCGGCAGCCTTTCTCAATAGGAAGATATTTCTAAACCCAACATTATTAGATACTTTACCCTACGATGACAAGATGAACTGCACCAAGATCAACCCAATAGATACGTCTACATTCAACAGTTTGTCAGATCCCTACTGTAGATACGCGCAAGGACAATCATTCTTAACGGAACGTTACACCAGAGGATCAACAGACCTGATATTTAGCGAAATCCTAGACGAAGAGAAGAATATCGGAATAACATTCGCTTTCACAGTCGGCTTTATCGTCTTTAACCTGTTTCTTTGCCTTATCCCACTTCCGGCTTTCGTAAAAGCTAAATTCAGAGAATAAAGTGCAATATTAGAGTGTGTTACTTAATGTTAGTATTTATTTTCACTTAATTGTAGCGAAACGTAAAATATGTATAAACAAACGTAAATATCAAAGAAATATATATTCGTCAAAGAGTTTCTTTTTAGTTCGCCATTTGAACCTGGCCCATAGGTTTCAGGTTTTGCGCAACTTGGAAATTGCAACCAGTCGAAGATAAGACGTCCTCCATTTGAACACCGTCGGCAAGTTCGGTAAGTGTAAGTCCATTTTCTGGGTCGACTTCAAAAACGGCCTATATTAAACATGGAATAATGAAATAAGAATGGTCCAAATAACAGCCAAAGCGACTTACTTTTTCTGTAATTATCATATTAACACAATTCTTTCCTGTTAATGGGAGATTACAGCTTTCCAAAATTTTATGTTTACCATCCTTGGCGGTATGTTCCATGCAAACAATAACTTTAGTACCTGGAGCGGCCACCAAATCCATAGCACCACCCATTCCTTTGATTAATTTGCCCTAAAAAATACGATATCAATATGAAGAAGCAGGATTTCAATTAATACTTACAGGTATCATCCAATTTGCCAAATCGCCATATTGTGAAACTTCCATCGCTCCCAAAACGGTTATATCGACATGACCACTGAAAATAAACCAGCAAAAATCTTGAACAATCGTTAATCTAAAATAGCTTACCCTCTAATCATTGCAAAACTGTCGTCACTGGAAAAGAATGAAGCTCCTTAAATAACAAAATAAAAGCAAATTCAGACGTTTAGAACCACCCTCACAGTTATTTACATTCCTACCTTTGACTATCGTCACAGTTTCTTTGCCCGCATTTATAAGATCAGGATCGATACAATTAGGATTGGGGAAGGGTCCAAGACCAAGGATTCCGTTTTCGGATTGTAGGAGTACCTCAATGTCATCAGGAATAAAATTGGAGGCAAGTACGGGCATACCAATTCCGAGATTAGCTTGAGATAAATTAAGGGTCCTATACGAACAAAAAAGTCGAATTAGAACAATGAAATTAGCCCCGAATAATGACACTAAATCGTGTTCTACACATTCGAAAAAGGATACCATACATTCCGTCTTTAAATTCTAACGCTACCCTTCTGGCTATCCTTTCGCGCAATTCAGCAGCTGGATTCTTCTTCACCACTGATTCCCTGCTGCGCTGTAATTTCTGTACCGTGAGCCTCTAGAATTATGATGTTATTATTTTATCATTATCGTTAGTTGCGGAATAGTTCACCTCTATTCTTTTCTCATATTTCTCTCCTTTTATGATCCTATCTACGAAAATGCCCGGTAAATGTATATCATCTGGGTTTATGTCGCCTATTTCGACTAGTTCCTCAACTTCTACTATAGTGGTTTTCGCTGCTCGAGCCATTGTTGGATTGAAATTTCTCGCAGACTTGCTAACAGCAGATGACAAAAGTAAGATAAATATATTTGCGCAAGTCAAACGTAAATATGAAGCCCAAGGAAATGTTTCAAACAATATACTTCTAGACGTAATCCTCATCTCTTCTTACACTAAATCTGTGAATATTTTGATAAATAGAACAAGAAAATGTGCATAGACTACCACTCATGCATTTTTTTGTCTTATTCCTATAATTTTATAGTTGCTAAGAAATATTAGCCATATTTGGCAAGGAAATAAAAATTTAGGAACCTATTCAGCCTGTTGTCATTACAACACTTAACTATTTGTGATTTCCATATTTCGCCAGTTCCCTATATGACTTAAATCAAAACGAACGGAAATGATCAGTCAACTGAAGATGATCATTCGTTGGATATTGTCGGAGAAGCATGCAATACCAGGATCCCATTTTTATTGAACATTAAACAGTGATTCAGTGAAGGTTTGAGAGCTATTTTGGTGGTACAAGTACATCTATACCTCGACTAGTAAAGATGTACCTTTGGGAACATAAAATTTGGGCCAAGAATCTCTCTCCAGAATATGGACAGACTATGAACTAATTTTAGTGTAATTATAGACAGGAAGGCAAAAAAAAAGTTGAACACCTTAACCCTGAATAATACCAATCTTACTAGTTTGATATGCCAATAAAGAAATAAATATTATTTTTTGAATGATTTATTCTATAATTAAAGGTGCCCAAATACGTATGAGTGGTTGTGTATAATTCAATTAATACAATAATTAAACAGTAAACTTTTTTACCAAAATATTGCTGAAATGTGGCAGTGATTCTAAGTGAGATCGTAATTTACTGCAGAAAAACAGCTAAAAGATAACAGTCTATGTAATCAACCTACTTAT
The DNA here is from genome assembly GCA_004143645.1 of Protaetia brevitarsis. NCBI lineage: Eukaryota > Metazoa > Arthropoda > Insecta > Coleoptera > Scarabaeidae > Protaetia > Protaetia brevitarsis. The sequence continues at coordinate 1,358,336 of RXPK01000047.1, forward strand.
ACATACTAGCAAAATTAATAAAAACTACCTTTCAATAAAATTTTGACGTTTTTCAGAAGTAAAACAATATAGTACATTGATTACAACGCAAAAATTTGCGTCTAGAAATAAAAATCAATTAAAATACAATAGAAAGAATTGAGTATATTGAACTTTATTAATATCAATTTGATATATTGTTTCATCACTGACGTCCAAAATTAAACTGGTCAAAATAAGATACGCAAAATTTATAACGTAAATCAGTTCTTCTATTTCTTTTAACGATTTATTTTTAATACGGAATCGTATTAATAAATAAAGGCAATAATTGTTCATAATTAAACAAAAGCTTAAAAAATATATTTATGAAGACAACTAGAAAATACTTTCGCTTTTTAACGAGCTATTTTTACTAAACTAAGACCTTGAATACGATATAATCTCGTTTTCGAAAACCTAAATATAAATGCATCGTTTAGTACTACGTGCGTACTTTGCAAAACTGTGAAAACTACAAACAACAAAATGGCCGAAGAATTGGCTAATGTAGATAAATTTAATGAGATTAGACTTATCTTATTAGTAGCAAAATTAATTAATATTGTAAAGCAACATTGATAATTGTATATAGATAAAGACGCATGTTTTTTTTATTATCATTATTATTATTATACATATATGTGCGAACCTATATGTATAATCTACGCAAATCTTATTACATAATTGTTATGATAACGATACGAATTCCACACGGAACAAAAGGCTAAAAATAAAGACAGGATAAATATCCTTCAATAAATATTGAAAAACACAAAAAAAAAAATATGACACAAAATGAAGCTAATAAAAAAATAATAATTACAAATTATAATATTCGCCCACTTACTTGAATAATAAATTTCCCAAGGGATCCGCTTTCCATGCTTTGATCAACGCGAAATCTCCTGTAATGGCTTCTTCCATAATGTATGGTTTTCCATTAAATGTCTGAGATTGCCTTTGCAAACTCGCGATCTCAATCTTTCCTTCTTTATCATACTTTATAGGTGCTCCTCCTTCATGAACTAAAGTACCATAAGCAGTTGGAGTGAAGAAGGCTGGTATGCCAGCACCACCAGCTCTTATCCTCTCAGCCAAAGTGCCCTAAACGGCGCCAAACATTTATATAATGGCACTTACATAATCACTAATATGCATCAACGTGTACTTGGCTTTTTAACTTAAGCCATAAGCGTACCTGTGGAGTCAATTCTACTTCTAATTCGCCAGATAAAAATTGACGTTCAAACTCTGCGTTTTCGCCAACATAGGAAGAAATCATACGCTTCACTTTTTTATCTTTTAGCAAGAGCCCCAATCCGAAATCATCGACACCCGCATTGTTCGATACTACCGTATAACCTCCAGCAGGATGCTGACGCAAAGCAGTTATGAGATTTTCTGGAATTCCGCATAATCCAAAACCTGTAAGATTTATCGCAGTAGGAAAACGCGAAAAACTTATTACATCCCAAATTGAATACCTCCGACCAGCAATTTGCTGCCTTCTGGTATGTCTTTAATTGCGTCTTGAGCATTTGAGTAAACTTTTGATCGCTTTTTCGATGACGAAGTTGAATATTTACATGATACTATCTACAATTATAAAGAATTCGATCTTTAGCTAAGTATAAATAAAATGATATGAATATTTATATAACCAGTTCTATAATACTATAACATTTTACTTTGGAATGTTGTAAATAACACGCGTTTCATAGGTAAGTCGTATTCTTGTTTTAAAATCTAAAATATGAGAAAAATCATTCAATGCGAGGCAATAAACAATTATACAACGTAGATACATTTTAATTTGTTAATAAACAGCAAACCTAGCATGACTAAAGCAAGGCAAGCAGTACATCTTCAGAATACAATATTTTCTTAATTGTATTCTGAAGATGTACTTTATGATACAATTAAGAAAATATTGTATTCTGAAGATGTACTGAAGGGTGGCTCAGCTATTTATCATTTGCTACTAAGTCTAAGTGTCAATTACTTGTCATCAAACGCATCAATTGATTAATTCAATTTCATTTTGGCACTATTGGTTAGTTTATAGATTAACTTTGAATTAAGCATTTTAAAGTACTTTGATTATATTGATAGTTTACATAATTTCTAATCGAATTCTGTTTAATTTAAAATATATTTGAATTACGAAGCTAATTGATATGTAGAGCTGCATAGCAAGTGCTTTTATTTACTTCTTTTTATGCAATGAACAGGGGCTATTAAATTAATAAGTGTTTTATAATACGGAATAATGAAACTCATCCCTCGTATTAAAAAAAAAACAATTAACAGCAATTATTAGTTAATAAATTAAAGTCTGAAACGTAACTTTTCGGTTCAAGTTTGAAGTTTACCCTAACCTATAAACGTCAGCTGTTCAGATACTCTGATACATTGAGTTTAATTTCGAGCATTTTGCCCCATTACGAAGATTTACTCTACCTTATATAAATTTTTCCTATAATGTATGGTACCGGATTGATTCACGACACTTAAAACACCCCTATTAATCGTAAAATACACGGCACTAAACATGTTTCCCAAGACCGCACGAATTAACCTACAGAACGTTTATATCAACTGTACCAACAATGCCGACTTTAGTTTTAAATTTGCGTATGATAATAACGTTTGTCGCATGAGGAACAAGGTCATGGGAGACGAGAAAGTGATATTTTTAATTTCCGCACGGTTTCTTGGGCTTTTGCACATTTCATCGCGTAAAAATGTTCGAGTGGTTCGTATAGTGGCTGCCCTGCCCCACATTGATTGATAACCAGCATTACATATTTCTAAACAAATAGGCGTCAAACATTCCAAAAGATTAAATGAGAACCCATTCATTTCTTTTCTATAATTTATATCGATCCTTTTTATTAAAAATTAATTCTATGCAATCACGCAGTTTATAGTATCACTGCAATTTATTTTTATATTTAATAAAACTTATTGAAAACTAACGTAGGTACGAAATGTAACTAATTCTTTTCTATCTATTCTACAATATTAAATATTCTCTGACAATTATCATTCTAAAAGGTTGGTAATTGTATGTTATCTCTGATGGTGACTTTATTTATTCCAACCACTGCCATCTCTGATAGAGAGGAGACCTCACAGATTCTGTATGATTGGTTGCATATGAATTAGTGATGGGCGTAATGAATGATTATTTGTTATTGAGTATTTCAGTGTGCCGTAGGACTTTTTTTAAGTTTTATCATTCATATAAATCCACAATCAAATGATCATTCATAATCCCAATCGAGTTCTCGAATGATCGTCAATAACCGAATGATGCTTTTCCGTTTGAAGTGAAACACAGTAAAACAAAAATAACCAATTAAAACTGCTAAACGCACGATCTTGGCATGATCGTCATGGACATAAGTAGTTCTCTATATACGTTTAGCAGTTTTAATTTGTTGTTTATCTTATTGTGTTTTATTTAAGCTTCACTTCAAATGGTAGTTTTTGAACATTTTTATCCAGTATTTTCAATATAACGTTTATTAAAACCTGATGATGGCATTTCTAAGCCGAAACACATGTTTTTAAAAATATAAGAAATATGAATGGAAAGGACAATTATTTACACACTCAATTTATTCTAATGTTGTGCTATTGGGAGTTAAGATTTGTTTCGTGTATAATAAATGTTCAGTCTGATTATGGTTAAATAATTAGTTGCTTACCATAATTAAACAGTGTATTCAGCACAATAAGAATCGCACCTACTCTAAATAACATATTTATTTGAAGCAATAAGTATCTTTGTATATTAGTCATCGTAAAACTGATTTGGTTTAGTATAATCAAATCATGTTGATGAAACTTTGATCTTATTGGGATCAAGCATCACAAAAATAATGCTCAACATATTTCAGGATTACACTATAACATTCTACATAAAATAAGTTCACTTCAATCTTTATTCTTTTTGACCTCAAGTGCATTAATATTTTATCAAACTAGCAAGCCCATAAATACATTAAACAAGTATAATTTTTATAACTTTTTGTTACAAATCAAAAGTAGTCGATTGTGTTATAATTAGCGATGGGTAGATAGGAAAAATGAATTCGTTTTACAACGATTAGATACATTCGTGTTTTGTTGGCTCTCGGAAAATCCTTAAGCAATACGAACTCGCACGCATTCCTGAGGCGCATAAATATGAATATGTCTAATCATTGTAAAAGAAGATTGACTTCCCCTATCTTACTCATCGCTAGTTACAATTCTACTGTAATACTGAAATTACTGAGATTCGTATTTCTAACGCATATTATATTACGTGTAACTGTAAAACTAATACTAAAACTACTATATTGAATAATAATATATTTAATAACAGTTTGCTATATTCTACAAATTTTGGAAGAATATGAGGTGCTGCAATAAATCTGAAGAATACGATATAGCAATATTAGGTATATCTTTATAAAAATATAATTGATAATAAATTATAACAGTATAAAAGATAAATACGATACAATCCATACGACGATCATTACACGTTAATTATTTAATCATATCATGAGATAAATAATTAATAGTATCCGTGTATCATTTATCTAGGATTAGTAGCCACATACTGGCACTTATGCACAAGGGACTAATACTAGATAACAAATACCCCCATTATCTGGAATATCAGCGATTGTAAATGTTGGTGGTTACCCTAACTCACTGGCTATTATCCTTCAGTCACTTTTTATTTGTACCCATTAATGTTATTTATTATTTACAATAATTAATGGTATTAGAAATAACCGACTTTAATAGTTACAGATATTTGCGATTTGAGTGTGAAATATCTAATGTTTGTTAATAGAATCCTAAAGCATTTGAATTTGCAACATGAGCAGATATTTAATCGTATTTATCAAAAAACAGAATTCCAGATTTATAAGCTTTTACCCATTTAGTGAAGAGGGATTGTATTTTTTTATACCATTACAATAATAATAATAATAATAATAATGGTGTATTTGTCCAACAGTGCTGGCACCAAAATAAGGACAAAGTAAATACAAAATAAAAAATAAGTATGAACACAATTTAGAGAAAAGAAAAAATACATGCATACTAATAATTTAAATTTCTATATAATGCTATTCACAAAAACAAAGCATGGCGACGTGAGAGCCCTAATTTCGTCTTAAATACAATATAAATATAACATTTCATTGCATCGACAAAAAGGTACGAACTAAAGCTCCCACGGTACAACAAAAAATATCACATGCAAAGCTAATACTATTATAAGTTTCGCATACAAATCTTATAGGAGACTTAACTAATAAGTTAGTACGTGGTGTAGAAAGAGAGAATGTCAGAGGATATCGAGACGATCGTCTGGGAACCATAAACAAAAGCTTTTCAAGTAGTTGGGGGCAATAAATACTTCCATGAATAATACCAAATATAAATTTTAAAGCTTGTACCGAACGTCTGGTTACAAAAGAGTGGGTATTAAACATATTTAAAAGTTGCTCATGAGGAAAACCACGTTCTGGATAAACACCAGTTGTTCGGAAAGAGATATATTTTAAAAATTTTCTCTGAACGTTTTCCAAGCGTACCTTATGAATGAAATATAATGGGTTCCAAACTAACGCAGCATATTCCAATCTTGGTCTTACAAGGGAGTTAAATAGATTATACATCGTGTTTATGTGATGGAAGTATTTAGATGTTCGCAAGACAAAGCCCAACATCCGATTTGCTTTTGAAGCCACCGCAGCTATGTGTAATGAAAAAGATAATTTTGAGTCAAAAGTAACCCCCAAATCTGTAATTTCATCAGGCCTACTAAGAATTTCATTTTCAAGGCAGTAATCGTACAGAATGGGCATTCTCTTACGTGTAAAAGTCATAGTTTTACATTTGGAAATATTCAGATATAATCTATTTTCATTACTCCAGTCATATACCCTGTTCAAGTTATTCTGCAACGCAATAGCATCGCTCAAGGTTTCCACAGACGAAAAAAACTTAGCATCATCGCAAAGAGTAGACACTGCAATCCAACGAGTTAACAGATCGTCAATAAATACTAAGAATAAAAGTGGGCCCAAATTGGAACCTTGAGGGACGCCAGATAACACAGAATGATAAGCGGATGCAAAACCCTTATATGAAACATAAAATTGTCTGTGTTGTAAATAAGATTTTAATAAAGTTAACAGACTATTACAGATCCCTGTGTTAGAAAGCTTAGCCAATAGTATGGAATGATCAAGGCGGTCAAACGCTTTAGCAAAATCAGTATAAATTACATCCACCTGACCTCGATCATCCAGAATATCCGAAGCATACTGCGTAAAAGAAATCAAATTAGTGATTGTTGATCGCCCTCGCACAAAGCCGTGCTGGCAGTCTGAGATTGTTCTAGTTATATGTGGGGCTAAGGTAATTGTACAGAATACCCTCAAATACCTTTGAAAAGTTAGATAAAATAGATATGGCTCTATAATTACAAATTTCATCAACATTACCTGCTTTTGAAAATAGGATTCACTTTAGACACTTTCCAAATAGTTGGATAAGCGCTAGTACGAAGAGATATATTAAACAGTGTTTTAAGCGGTTGTACAAAGACATTTCTACAATCTCGTATAATAAAGCTCGGAATTTGATCTTGGCCTGCAGTCATTTTACTTTTTAACTTCAATATAGATTTCAGAATATCATCCTCATCTACGGAGAACAAACTAAGTGGAAGAGAATTAGAACATGTACTTCTTGAGTTGTCATGAGATCCTGATGGTTGAAACATAGTACGAAAATAGATACCAAAAGCATTTACAATGTCTTGCGGTTCATTTAGCTCAATATCGTTAAAGAACATTCTACTAGGTATTCTACTTTGGTTTCTTCTAGCCTTCACAAAAGACCAAAAGTTTGAAGTATCATCTGCAATTGACATCTCTATGGTATGCAAATAATTATCATACGCAACTCGTATTTTAGTTTTTGCGCTCTGACGGAAATATTTGAACAAATTAAGATCAGATAAAAGATGGTAGCGCTTGTATCTTTTAAAATATTTAAACTTTTGTTTTATTGTGTCTATTATGTCCTTCGTATACCAATGAGGATAAGTATATCTTTTATTTTTGTTTGCATAAGTTGGCACATGTTTATCTAAACTACTATATAACAAATTATAAAACATATCACACGCTTCATCTACATCCGTGCATACCTCTAAAGCTGACCAATCGACTCCAAGCAAGGAGTTGTACAGTGCTGGATAATCAGCTTTTCGAAAATTATACTGTTTACCAACAGGATTAGCAGGGAAACTTTTTTTTAACGTGGACGCAAAAGTGAATGATATTTCCAAAGATGGGTGATACATTGAATCCTCTTTAGTAAGAGGCTCCTCACATCGCTGTACTGAACAATTATAATTTGCGTAAACTAGATCAAGTAACTTTCCTTCCTCATTATATACAGTATTCAGTTGTTGCAAATTTAAGAAGTCACAATGTTCAGTAATAATAGTGTAGAGCTTATCATCGTTGTTTGCTAGAACATATTGGGGAATATTAAAGTCTCCCAAAAAAAGCAATTTACTGACAGTTAAGAAGTTCTGTACCATGTATGTTAGTTAAATATCAAGCTCATTTAAAGAAGGCGTTTTTGGTATATATACTACGAAAATGTACAAACTACTATTAACAAAGTTACATTGACAGCCTATTATATTAAAGGTAGGTAATTCAATTAAGAGTTGCGAGAGATCTAGTAATCTGGCACGATAGCATCTTTTATAAGCAAGTAATACACCCCCTCCACGAGTAACATTCATTGAAGCAAAATCCCTATCGCATCGTAAAACTTCATAGTCAGGTGGAAACAGTTCTGTATTATAGACATCTGGTGAGAGCCAAGTTTCAGACAAAGCTATAAAATCATATAACAAACTACTTATATTACAATAAAAATCCTTAATTTTACCCCTTATACTACGCACATTTTGGTAATAAAGTATAATATTAGCACTGTTGGAGTTTACGCAATTTTTGGTTCTAGATCTGGTTCTTCTATAACATCCACTACCACCGGACTATCGGGATGTTCCTCTAATCTAGCGGTAACCACAGTAGGCAGTCCATTAACGTACCTAACAACAAGGTTCTCCTCGCCCGACATCTTACGCTCTTCCAAATCCCTCAGGCACTTTTTGAATAGATCACGTTGATGTTTTGTTTCATCTTTTTTGATAAAAATATGTTTATACGAGGGAATTGACTTTAGCTTTTGCTTCTTTCGTAAAATATCTTTAACAGAAAAGGGATTATTGAAGACGACACGTAGAGCTCGACGTTTATTTTCTAGAGGTTCACCAAGCCGCATCACATGAACAATGTTATTTCCGAGGCCCCCATCAGGTAAAGTCGCATCAACAAGGCGCACTACATCTTCTTTGTCCTGTCGTCGCTCTTCCAAGCCAAAGATGATTAAGTTGTTCTCTCTTTGGACACGCTCCTTCGATTCATTAACAATTTTCTCAAATACTGAGGGAGAAACATTTTCAGAATTTGTTTCAAGTTTATCGAGTCTATTAGAAATCGCAGCAAGCAAAGATCTAACTTCAGCTAAGTGATCGACAACCTTATCACAACTTGAGCAGAAAAACTTGATGCCCCTTGTCCGCTGACGCGTTAGGCGCTTGGCATCATCCGTATCAATCAGTGAACAACTTGCATGTATATGTCGTTTACAATTGTCACATTGAAGGAGTAAATTAGAATCTTGTTTATTACAAATAGTGCATAAACCTGGCATTTTGCAATTATTACAAATATATATATCGGAATGAACAAATTATAATAAATTAGCAAAAGCAAATCGAACAAGGGATACTCTTCGGCGCCAGCGGGGTCCGTCGCGGCGACTTCGAGACAAACACTACCGGACCAACGGAACAGGTTACATATAAGGAGTACAAAGGACAACAAATATATACATATAAAAAAATATGAATCTTTTCAAAGAAAATATGCTTATTTTATGCAAAACAAAAAGGAACAGGTAAAAGAAAATATACTTCTCGTAAAACCGATACTGGTATAATATCTTGTAATTTCATTATAAGGCTCATTACACAACAATGAGCAAGTCTAGATAGACAATACATAGACCAATCTCTGGCCAGTAATTAGCTCTATAGATAAATATAAAAATTACCTTAAAAAAGTTGAGAGAGACTGTCGAAAATTAACAAAATCGGAAGAGCTGTCGAACACTCACGTACACCACGCTCGCTTATTTAGAACGCACAGCTTACAAGCTGAAGGATAGGTATAGGTAAGGTAGGATAATAAATAAAGAGGAAGTTAAAGAATAAAAGTTTATACATTTTATTTAATAAGGTATTAACCTGGCAATTCTTTCTAAGAAATGACAATATAATTTATTAGCGTGTGCAACATGAGGCCACCTTATGCCTCTTTGAGACGAGGCGTATAGTTGATTCCACTAATTGAACGGACAGTTTTCAAGGAGCATAGTGATGTAACAGATAGCCTGCAGACGGTTCTCAATCATTTGCCACATCTGTATACTCCTTGACAACCGTCCGTTCAACTAATAGAATTAACTAATTGCCTCATCTAAAAGAGGCCTTACTGCATGTGAAACTACACAGAAAAAAAATATTGTAAATTTTCAAACAATTATAAAGTTTCGCACAACAAGTTGTTGAACATATGGGAACGAGCACAACGTGTATTAAAATTTCCCACAAATTTGTTGACGAAAGTTATCGCAGTTTTTGCAACAAAATGCACAATTCTGTTATACAATTTATGTTGGCAGAACCTGTATATTACAGTAGCATTAAGTGCAGATCACTTGTTGCAAATAATACGTTTAGGCCAGTGGTAATAGTTGCAACTAATCGTCAACAAAATATTTACACTGTTTTTGCAACCATTACAAATCTGTATAGTGAACCGACATTGAGATTTTGCATACAGATTAACTACGCTGTTGCTATAATTAATATACCTAATTGTAAATAATATTTACTGTATAATGTGTTTTTTTAAAACATAATATGTAGTTTTGTTGTACAATTTGTTGACCTTCCTATAAAGGGATCATAAATTGCATATTGCTTGATGCAAATACAATAGTGAACTTTCAGCAAAATTTTGCGCACAGTAAAGCTTAACTGTTGGATCAAGGAATAAAGGGTCCTTAATTTGAGAAGCTTTGATCTCATTAATTTATTTTGTTCTGTATGTGACGTTTGCGAATTCTCCTTTGCCGATATATAATGTTTTTCTGGTAAAGGCACCAAATCAACTTTTTATAACCGTGTTTGAGTGAAATAGGAGAAGCGCCATCCTTACAACAATGGCTGTAACACATATACTTATTGAACGTAACTATATGGGTAGAAAACTTCGCCATAATAATGATGCTTAGATCCGAGAACCTGTTTACAAAAGTGTGGGCTAGGTTTGGAAAAAAAGTAATTTGAACATAATAATTACATTAAATTAACTACAATTGTGGTTAGCGTAATCCTTATTTCTTAATAATATTCACTTTGTTAATTGAAGAGTACTTATTGTTTAAGTGAAATTAATGGGTTTGTTAAATTAATAAACTAGAAGTAATTAAATAATATGATCGCCTTTTATACCATTATTTTCTTAATTTTCGTAATATCTCTAAAATAAGCGAGATTTTATTAGTTTGAGGGTTTGTTGATTTCATTAACGACAACACGTAAATCTCGAGGGATGTTGGCAGTTGGTGGATATAATTATTACTGCGGTGTCAAACAGGCCGATGCTCGTCTTAACATTAGCTTTTTGCTTCAGGAACAGTAATTCGTAAATTTTGAGGTATATCCAAGATCTTGGCAGTCTCCTTCTTATATAACATTAGCGGAAACCAGAATATTGCAATTATAGTTAATTAATTATTAATTCGATCTGGGAACTATAGTGTTCGAATACTATGAGTTTTTAAAATAAAAATTCACGTTTATAACTTTTTCTCACTTCATCATGTGCTACAATATTTTCTAACAATTCTATTACTTTTTTTGTAACTGTGATATACAACATTCTTACTACAATTTTCGTCCAACAGCGAAGTGTAATTATTACAATGTGGATTTTTCTCTGTGCAACCAAACCGCCTGGTTTGAAGGAGGCTTTGTTTGATAATTTTATTGGACAAAATAATTTTATAATTACTTAAGTATAATCTATTTTTTTATCGCATGCCACGTGTGGGGCAAACTTGCTAGCTAAATGCAAATGAATCAAACGGATATGTAGTTGAACAAATGTTTCAGAGTATGTGCGGGAAGAGAGAAGAAATAGCTCAACTAATTCGGAGGTGAGACGAATGAGAGAAGGGATTAAATCAAGATCTGAACCTAAAGGAACCATATTCGATAGATTGAAAGCAAAGGGATTGCAATACGAAGAGAAAGAAGCACTCGGCATTTTTGAGGAGAAACGATTCGAAAAAAGCATCGATTTACAGAGTAAAATAAAGAAGGCACGAGTAATATCAATTTAGAAGCACAGTTAAACAGGGACACTGCAGTGGTGATGACAATGAAAATGATGAACAGGCAAAGTGTTACTAGTGAAAAAGATGATTCTTATGAAGAAGAATTGGAATTGGAAATCGATTTATCAGATTTGAAACGGAATGATGCCGATTTGGACAGTGAAAATGAGTCAAATGAGATGGGATTAGCAGAAATTAATGCAGATGAAAGCCTTAAATGGAATGAGAACGACGACAGTGAACAAGATGATAATGATTTATTACAATATAAAAGAAGAATGGATAAAGCAATACCAGAATTGCTTTACGAACTTGAGTTATCTTAAGCATTACGGAGACTTACCAATTTATTTACAAGAACATAATACAGAAAAACAATGGGTTATGGTAGAAAAAACTTTAAATGCAAATATCCAGGTTTAAGTGTACAAGGAAAATTTAAATACATATTATTTCTATATATATTATAATATATCAACGATTTACCATCAAATTTAAGGAATGAGGTAATCTTAGCAAGAATTAAAATTAATCAACAAGTACAGAGTAGTAATAAAAGGAAAATTAAGGTTATAAAATAATTATTTGAAGCATGGATACAACAAGCAGAATTCAATGTCACGGATTGGAAGAAGAAAAAGAACGAAATTTGTAAGGAAAATTAAAATTTAAAAATTTTAATAATTGATCAAATTTATCAAACTTTTATTTTAATGCTATGCCGTTATAGGACTTTTGGACACCACCGGAAGAAGTGGTCTTTTTGATGTTTCAAATATGTTTTGACAATTTGATGTACCAAAGGCTGCATAGAAACAGTTTTCCAGTGTACAACATAAAAGTCCATTTGCCAGAATATTTGAAAATTTTTGCTGTGTAATTAGTCTGTTTGTCAAATAACATGGAAACTGGGCACCTTGGGGTCCTGGGTGCTAAACAAATCTTTAAAACAAACTAAACACTTTTTTATCAACAGACGGAACACAAGGAAATTCATATGAAATGCAAATAAATTATTATTCTGATAGTATGATACGCTCTTGTACATCATTACAGCTCCATAAATTGTATTTTGTAGTATTTTGTCATGTCGCCGTTATTATTCATTCTATAATCTTCGCGGTATGGAGAACACTAGCCGGTCAGTGTATTCTGGAGTAGTTTGATATCATGCTTCAATAATTCTCTGTCTCAATTCCTGGCTATTTCTTGGTCGAAATCTTTCCAGGTAAATAGTTTTCACCATTTGTCCCCCAGAAATTCTCCAGAAAAATCTATGGCATTAATATCCGAGCTCTTTGTGTATCACTTAAAAAGACTTTATAATCACAAATACTCTATTTGAACATAAGGAAATACATAAATATACCAGAGAAGTAATAAGTAGAAGAGAGAGATCCATGATAGATTTTATATTAGTGGAAAATAAGAACAGAAAAATAATTATGGATACACGAGCCAATAGAGGGCCTGAGATTGGCAGTGACCATTACGTAGTAATAACAAAAATTAGAGAGAGAAAAGATAACCGAGAGGCAAATAGTATGGATGGACTATGAAAAATTGAAACTGAAACAATAAGATCATATAAATTAAGAAATAAGAATATTTCGCGACAATACGAAGAAGCAATATCAGAAAAGCTAAAAAACGCAGAAAGAGATAATGCGAATAAGAATATAAATCAAATATGGAATTCTTTTAAAAACACAATCATAGAAACAACTAAAGAAGTATGCGGAGTTAATAGGAAAATATACAATAAGAAACAGACGGCATGGTGGTCAAATGAAATTAAGGCACAAATAAAGTCGAAGAAAAACTCTTGGAAGAAATATTTGTTAGATAAAACAACCAACAGTTATGACATATATAAAAACGAAAGAAATAAAGTGAAAAAACTTGTGATGGAAGCAAAAAAAGAATAGTTGGAAGGAATTCGGGGAGAGAATGGAAAGGAACAGCAGAGAGAACCAAAAGCTATTTTACGGAGTATTAAAAGTTTGTAGAAAAGAAAAGAAACAAGAAATACAACATATAAAAGACAAAGATGGGAATTTGATAACAGAGCAGGAAAAAATTATTAAAACGTGGAAAGAACATTTCCAAACTCTATTAGATGGAAAAAATGAGATGGACGAAAGTGCAACTAGACAAGTAGTAACAGCAGAAGAAAGTGGCAAAATAATAAGCATGAATGATTTAGAAGAAGCAATACAAAAACTAAAGAACGGTAAATCACCAGGGTACGATAAGATAACATCGGAAATGATAAAGAATATGGGGAATAAGGCAAAAGAAACAATGCTACATTTGTACAATAAAATATGGGAAGAAGAAGAGCTACCTGATGATTGGAAAATGACGCTGATTACACCGATTTTCAAGAAGGGAGATAAAAAGAACTGCAATAATTACCGAGGTGTATCTTTAATAAGCACAGCCATAAAAATTTTTTGAACTAATACTACAGAAACACCTGAGAGAAGCAATTGAAGATACCTTGGAAAAATCCCAAAGTGGATTCAAGCGCGGTAATAGCACACAAGATCACATTTTTTTCCATTAAACAAATTACAGAAAAAGCAATAAAAGAAAAGCGGAAGGTGCTATTGGCTTTCATAGATCTCGAAAAAGCGTTCGATAAAGTCCCAAGAGAAAAACTATGAAATACTTTAAAAGAGAGGAACATAAACGATAAAACTATAAGAATAATTACAAAAGTGTATAAGAACAATGTTAACGCAATAATAGCAAATAATAATGTATCAGATACCTTCACAACACAATCAGGACTACGACAAGGAGGAAGCTTAAGTGCAATATTGTTCATAATTTTCATGGACGATATTATTAAGAAATGTACCAAAAAAAAAGTAAGAAATTTTGTGTTGGATATTACAACTTACAAAAAGTAGAAATCTCGGAAGGAGTGTTTGATGATATCGTTATAGTTGCCGAAAACGAGACAGATTTGCAACACAATATTAATATATGGTATAAAGAACTAGAACAAAATGGAATGAAGTTAAACATAAACAAAACAAAAGTGATGGCCATAGGAAATGAAAACATAGAACTTAAAATAGAGATTGACGGAGAGAATATACAAGTTAATGCATTTAAATACCTAGGAGTAACACTAGACGAAAATGGAACACAAGAAGCAGAAATAAATGAAAGGGTTGAGAAAACAATGAAATTGTACTATACTATGCAAAATAAATTCATAAATAAAAAAGAAATATCACAAAAAACCAAAATTAAAGTATTTAAATCAATTATTAGAGCCGTCCTAACTTACGGCTGCGAATCATGGATACTAAATGAAAAACAAAAAAATAGGATACAAGCAGTCGAAATGAAGTTCCGGAGAAGTGTTCGAGGAGTTACGAAGAGAGACAAAATCAGAAGCATAGGTATAAGAAAAGACCTAAACATACAATCGACTTTAGAATTTATAGAAGAAAAGCAGTTAGAATGGTGGGGACATCTATTGAGGATGGAAACATCGAGGCCAGTAAGAGAGATATCGGAGGCAAGAATACAAAAAAAAAGGAAGCCGGGAAGACCTAGGCAAACTTGGGACGATGTGAGGGACGAGAGGGAAAATTTTACAGAAAAGAAACAAAGAACTGGGTAGAAGCGAAGAAAATGGCAGAAAATAGAATAGAATGGAAGGGGTTCGCCCATAGCTGAAAAGAAAAGAAATATTCCTGCACCTTAATTGAGGTAGGAGTTATTGTAAACATGTACAACTTGAAAGTAGATTAATAGGGGATAGTCACGTAAGTAGTTATACACTTATATATTATTTTGAATATGAAAACCTAAATGCCAAGTGAAACAAAATGGATGCGCCATTACAATACAATTGCCATGGAACAATAACAATGAACAAGATTCTAACCCAACACAGATCCAAATTTTCAATTTCACTATTCATATTTTTAATTAATAAGAACAGAGTAACGTACATTTCTTGACCTACATGCTGAATACAAAAAAAGAACCCGTTGCTAACACTTATCATTTCCTCTTTAAGTTTTTAAATTACAAATAAGAATATAATATTTATTACTTATGTGCATTAGCACGTGCAGCGTGTAATAACCCGATCCTTTTCGATAGAAAAGAATCTGTCAGGTAAATTGGCCGCTATACCGATGCCGCGTGGCCCAGTATATTACTGTCCATTTCGCACATATAGTTCGAGATTCACTAGGTTTTATTGCTTTTTGATTCATTACTTTATTTTTACACTCCCATTCAGAGCGGAGAACTATAAAAAAGTGAAACAAAATGGATGAGCCATTACAATACAATTGTCATAGAACAATATATAAAATGAACAAGATTCTAACCCAACAGAGATCCAAATTTTCAATTTCACTATTCATATTTTTAGTTAATAAGAACAGAGTAACGTACATTTCTTGACCTACATGCTGAATACAAAAAAGAACCCGTTGCTAACATTTATCATTTCCTCTTAAGTTTTTAAATTATAAATAAGAATATAATATTTATTACTTATGTGCATTAGCACGTGCAGCGTTTAATAACCCGATCCTTTTCGATAGAAAAGAATCTGTCAGGTAAATTGGCCGCTATACGATGCCGGCGTGGCCCAGTATATTACTGTCCAATTTCGCACATATAGTTCGAGATTCACTAGGTTTTATTGCTTTTTGATTCATTACTTTATTTTTACACTCCCATTCAGAGCGGAGAACTATAAAAAAGTGAAACAAAATGGATGAGCCATTACAATACAATTGTCATAGAACAATATTAGTAGATTAGTAGATTAGTAGATTTTATGAATGAATGTCATCTATTTCATCGCGGTCAGCACGGTTATATACCTGGTAGGTCGACGCAATCCGCAATTTTTCACTTTACCCAAACAATTATAAATTTTCTTGAGCAAGGGTGTTTGGCCATAGGATTATGTGTTGATCTGCCAAGGGCGTATGACTGTGTAGACAGGGAACTTTTGATTTTAAAGATGGAGAGTTACGGTATTAGAGGACGGTCGCTCCAATTACTTCGTTCTTATTTATCTGGTAGAAGTCAACGTGTTGATATAAAAGAATGGCAAGAATTACACATCAAGTGTATACCTAATAGCATGGAATAGCACAGGGTAGTATCCTTGGTCCGGTATTATTTGTAATATTCCTAAATGATCTCTTTGCAATATTACAGATTCTAGTACAGATATGGGTTGCTATGCAGATGATACTAATATGATTGCTGGAGCTAAAAATGTTCAAGACATACAACATATTAGTAGTAGTCTTTATAAAATTAGTAACCATTGGTTGTCCAATAATAAGCTGATTGTAAATAAGGATAAAACTGCAACGATTATCTTTAGAACAAAACAAAATAAATTAGATAAACCATCTACAATTGAGCTAGACAATCAACAAATACAAATTAGTGAGAGTATTAAATTTCTAGGTTTATATATAGATGAACATTTAGATTGGTCAGAACACATAAATTATTTATTAAAAAAACTGAATTCTATTTGTTATGGAGTTAGAATTCTCAAACACTATACTGACCAAGAAACTTTGAAAGTAGTATATCACGCGAATTTTGAATCGATTATCAGGTATGGAATTATGTATTGGGGAAGTAACAGAAAAATTCAGCAGTTATTTATAGCTCAAAAGAGGATACTACGAATTATAAAGGGAATGTCTTTTCATCAGTCGTGTCGTGGAGTGTTTCGCTCTGAAGGCATATTTACTGTTTATGGACTGTATATATACGTATCGTTAATATTTTTTTTAACAATAGGGCTTACTTTAATGTTGAAAAGCAGCAATATTATACAACAAGATCCATAGATATAAACTATCCCATTCACAGGCTGTCTGTAACAGAAAAACATCCTTTATATATGTGTATAAAATTATTCAACAGTTTACCGAATTATATAAAAACCTCGACATCGATTGATAGTTTTAAGAAACAGTTGAAACAGTTTCTAACAGATTTAGAGCCATATAATATGGAAAATTTTTTTATGAGAGAATCTTAACTTCACAATTCTTTTTTTGTCTTGCTTTTTGACGCTAGTTCATTTTGTGTTATTATGCAGTAATGTATTAGTGACTCATTATGAAATAAAGGCTATTATTATTATTATTATTATTATATATAAAATGAACAAGATTCTAACCCAACACAGATCCAAATTTTCAATTTCACTATTCATATTTTTAGTTAATAAGAACAGAGTAACTATGGTTCATATTAACAGTAATCAAAATTCAATTAATTTCAAAACAGACGCAAATCAACTTAACCATATTTATTGTAACATTTTACATAATATCTAGTAATATTACCTTATTGACAAAAATGTTTCTTTGACTTTTTAAAAATTTTAAATTCAAAAAACTTATTATAATTTTATTATTATATTTGAATTTGTAAGTATTATTTTTACATCTTTAATTACTATTGCTTCATATTCTTTGTAATATTGTAGATTTCCTCCTGACGAAGTCATAAAATATATGATGAATATTGGGGTGATTAAGTAGTGTTATTAAATAGACTGTATTACCCATACAGCTTAGTTTATTCATTTTTTAAATGACAGTCTGTGCTTTTTTATTTTTAATCCACTATAGAAGTTACCTGAGCTGCGGGACCCTACTACTTTAGAAATTGCTCCAATCAAAATTTTTCGGGAAAAGGTCTTATTATACCTATCATATCTAACAATGCAAAAAAACTCCAATGATTCATGACGTTTAGCTTGAAGTATCAACTTCGTCTTTTAGTTTTAGTTTTTCAGACGCAATATTGAATCGTCTACTTTGTTGACTTACAACTTAACAAATAACAATTTTTATATATAAATTCCAAACATATATTTACTTCTAAAATTATTGTATGTAGATATACAAGAACTGTCGCCGGGAGAACCAGTTTCCGCGGAAAAAAATATCGAGTGTCGAAGGGGGGCCATCCTTTCATTAAATCTCCTATCCGCGCACTCGGAACCGCTTTCCACAGATCGCGGGAGCGCTTCAGTTTACCGTCGAACCCGCACTAGAGAACGAGACCCACCAGTCGGCGCTCCGTCGCATCGATTACATCGAAATTAGGCGGAAATTGTACACGGAATAACACGTACGCTAAATAAAATCATGACGCCTTCGCGAATTAATTGCTGGCGCGTTTTTACAACCTGATAGTGTGGTAAACAGCGTTCCGATCGAAACGAGATACCGCGGGCAGACGCTGAAATGTGATAGCGTGTATGTACCTACATTGGAGATACAGTAAACAATCATAAAAAAAGCGCGTATTTAATGTTTTCCATTGATAACGTTTTCTCGACGGGTAAGTGGAGCGAAATGTTCAAAAAGAGTCGACCGAAAAACGCAGCATCGCCTGTTCCCGCTAGTGCGGCCGATCATCTCTACGAGAACAATAATCAGTTATCGAAGATGTATAATCGGACACCCAGCCCACCTGTGCGGAGACCGCAACTCGTTTTTCACTGCCAATTAGCACACGGTAGTCCCACGGGATTCATATCGGGATTCACGAACGTGAAACAATTGTACGATAAAATAGCCGAAAACTACGATTTCCCAGTCTCGAGGTAGGTAGATTTAAATTTTAAATACGCTTCTCCACAACGCGTTAATACGTGCATTTAAATTGAAACAAACACACTAGCATAAATCACTAGGAGCGGAATTAATTTTATCTTTAAAGAGAGATTAAAAATATAACATGCATTATTTCCCAAAATAGCGCTTAATCAAATTTAGATTTAATGAATGTAAACACATATTTCATCTCGTTTTTTATTTAACGGTCATTACTTTTATTTGGCAATTTTAACAGCTACTGTGCTCCTTAATAACAAATTATTTACCTTACGCCCCATCACACAATAATAATTAAATTTTGCGTGCACTCTGTTTCCTTTTTTATGTAACCCTCTCTTTATTTTTTGTGCCTTGAAATATTTTACTCCTTAATCCATTTCTTTCAACTCTTTTCTCCTTCGTTTCATATAACCTCTCTATTATTACATATTTAATTTGGTGTACTCTCATTCACATTTCATAATTTATCACGTTATCATTATATATTTTGTCTTTTACAACAATTTTAAATTATTTCCTAAATAATGACATTACATATATGTCTGAGAAGGAATTCCTTTTTAACTCGTAAACAGCAACAGACAGGAAGAAAGTATTATTAAATCGTTGCAGTAAAATTATCGAAATTTATAAAGAATATAAATTGCACTAAAAATTGTGTGATTTTCAGTTTTCTCAAGTTCTTCGCAAAAAAAAAAAAATAGTGAGATCCTATTATTTCAATATCTTTTTTTTTTCAAACGTTATATCTGATCAGTTCACCTTATAATTCAGCGTCTTATTATAGATTAATTTACTACAATACAGAGTTTTCCGCATTTAAAAATATATCACTTTATTTCTCAGTTTTTAACACCTTGTATATTAGAATGGGAAATGCGCATACCGTTTCTTAGAGTTATATCTACATTCATAACATAGCAAATTTGGAGTCTCTACTTGCAGTTAATTAACCGAGATTTTAATTTTTAAATGACGCAATGATTATTACTAAAAAAAAAAAAAAAATAAACTCAAATGACTCAAAAACGGCAACATGTACACTGCCCGGCTTATTTAATGTCGTCGTCTACAGGGCAGTGAATATCGAAACTACTCAGTTTCTGCACAGGTGCGCGTTCGGCTGGCGTCGGCTGTTCCAGGTAAATTATTTATTGGGGTATATAATTGTAAAACGCTTCGCAATTATGCAAATCAGGTAGATCTAAGATTATTTAGTATCGAAAGGAAACCTTTAATATTAAGGTTTGAACGCAGTTTGAATTGAAATATTTGTTTTACAATTTGAGACCAAGTGACTTTTAAAACTAAAGCCCTTACTTTATCTTCGAAAATAATCAAGTTAATGTATAAATAACAAATCGAATTGTATTAACTACTGGTTTATTTATATTAAATATTATTTATATATAATTTATTTTTAAAATAGGAAATGTATTAGAAAACAAGAAAATAACACTGTATAATTTCATTACCTTTAGTTTCAATAAATATTATTGTAATTACCCACAGGTAAGAAACACCGAAAAATTCGTGTTGGTAAGAAAATCGCACATGCGTAGGACATGTGTGATCATTCATTTTCTTAAATGATGCGATTTACAGGGCAATTATATTAAACGGAAATTTTAGTAAACTACATAATAAATTATTATCACATTACTAAGAATAATAATGGGAATATTCTGTGATATAGAAACAGCTAATAATTGTGGGCAAATACCAGTTGCAATATTATTTTGTTTATTAGATCTTATATTGTTTATATTTGGAATTAGCATGTTCACTTAAATAAATAATACAGCCAGGCCAAACATAGTTTATATTTTTTATGAATAGCAATTCTACAGCGTTACTTAGACGTATAGTAAATGTTAATAATTAATTATGATTGAAATATTCATTAAAAAAAAAAATAGTAATAAACGTTTACAATTGCTAATATTTATTGATGCTATAGTTTCATGAAGTATTCCTCCGTTGTTTGTTATTTCCTACTTTTTTAAAACCGTTAATATACAAGATTTACTATGAATATCAAACTTTATTTATTACTATTTGAGTTGAAGTTTTAAGAGTCAATTGGGTCCAAATTACATACGAAAGAGATATTTCAATTTAAAGCAGGTTCAAACCGCAATATATAACGTTTACTTGTGATATTAAGTAATCGAAGTTTTTTCTACCTGATATGCATAATTTCGGAAGGTTTTGTATACCCCAATGAATCATTTACCTGGAACAGCCGGCGCTAGTCGAACGCGCATCTGTTGAATTGGTGACTAGTTTTGATAGTAACCACGCTGTAGGCGACGACATTAAATAAGTCGAGCAGTGTACCTATAGGAATAGGTAATGGGACTGACGCATTTATGGTCATACAATCCAAAAATGAATAAACAATTATATCATTCTATTTAAAATAACAAAGTTGACATCCATCTCCGGTCAACCGGTAGTGATATTTTGGTTAAAGTACTTCACATTTATAGTTCCAATCGAACAGATAATGGTGCCAAAATCTCAAATATAAGTAAATAATAGAACATCATATACTTTTAATGAACCACTTACGTGAAATACCCTGTATAAATGATATACACAATGCCAACAGATAAATACTTACTACACCAATATTACAATTGAATTATGCTTTTAATTGTGTGTTTTAGTAGTGTAAAAGATCCGTGTTTAGTTGATATTGTGATAAATGTAGATCCAGTGGTATAAATGGTCACAAATTGATTTGGTGCAATTTTATTATACGTAGCAATTAATGACTATTATGTATATGTACTCTATTTTAATCGATACAAATAGTGCTAAATCGTCCGCGGGCCCATTCGCACCTTTAGTATCAATCCCTTTAAGAGTTTCATCTGGCTCGGATGAAAAACAACCTGTTAAACGGGCTCTACCTAGACCTACAGATATCCTAATCAAGTGGAAGGCCGAAACCAAGCTCTAATAGATGGATAGGGAAAAGGGATCCACTTAGATGACTGACAAGGTTCGCATAGCTAAATGGACTAGATTTTTTTTTTGGAATGTTAAGAAGTTCGTTTACCGTCAGCTTCCAATAAGAAGCAACCATATGAACATTGTAATTATAAATGCGTTTCTGCGCCTAAATGCTCTCAGCCAATCAGTGCTGCTCCTCCAATGTATCAGTATCACCAAATCTTAAATAATTCTGAAAACAAGTAAAGTATAATGTGCGAACCAATCACATAGTAAATTTATATGTTCGCTCCATTTCAACCCGGAATCCCCCATCAAGCCCAACAATCTTGCGGAGTCGGTGAAAGAGATTTGCAGTGAATCCACCGTAATGGGTTTTGATCACAGTTATTATTGTTTGCTTGACGGGAGAAATTTATAGCTACTGTACTGACTTATCAGCATTTATTCTAAGTTTGTTTTTATTTGTTCAGAACTAGAATTTTTTGTAAAACGTTGGTAGCTAAACCCATAGTTTCCTCCAAAGTTGAACGTGACACGAGATTATTGGAATCATCACCAGATTAGATCTACCATTTTATGCTTCAAGAACATATGCAAATCGTTTATAAACACAATAAAAAGTGTTGGGCCAAGAATGGAACCCTGCGGAATTCCAGCAGCTACACAACGGTCTTCTGATCCCACCATCTAGCCTAACTCTCTGTTGTACTCTATTACTTAAATACGATGAAAACAGTTCAAATGCAACCATTTCTAGTTTATTCAAGAGTAATGTGGAATTAATAGAGTCAAAGGTTTGATCATATCAATAAATAGTCAACATTTTTATTGTCAAGAGTGAAAATTATTTTATTAATAAATTCTATTGTAGCCGTGTCGACGCTTTTATTATTCAAAAATTCGGGCTGAAAGGAGCCCAGCACTCCTGAACCCAGTAAAAACTTAATTAATCTGTTATTTATGGTGCCTTCATAAATTTTAGAAAATGTTGACAACAAATTCACCAGCCTTATATTTAGCCACTTCATTCGGATCACCTTTTTTTAAATAACAGCTTTACATTCGCAATCTTAATTTTTCCAGGAAACAACCTCTAGTGGAAATTCTATTAATAATAAATACTATGGGATCCAAAGTGAAGTTCTTAATATCTACAAAAGGAAGATTGTGATACCATCCCACCAACATGTCGTTGAACACTTTAATTTGGACACGATATCTGATATTTCATGCTTAGTAATAGAGGCCAAAGAGAAGAATTCTTATTAAATGTATATTTGTTTGCAAACTTCTCTTAGACTCCTCACCACAAACTCACACTCAACAGTTTGTGGTGAGAGGTCTGGAGAAGTTTGCAGTATTACCAGTGCCACAGTTCGGAGTATTTTTGTCATCGTATTTGTTTCTAGACTCTCACGATTAATTAGGGTCCACGTCGTTGTTAATATGTGAAGTAAGTGAAACAAAAAATTTCATTAAATTTATCAGCTACTTCATTTCTACCCAATACAACACCATCTCTTGTTAAGTACTGTGTAAGTAACTTAATTTTTAGAAATTCAAAGGTATCCAGGACTATAATGAGCTTAGGCATAAAGTTACAACCTTATTTATTCAAAAAGTGATCATTTTTTAAATGCAATAATAGTGGGAGTATTGTATCTAAAAAGAAACAGAGTTAAAGGTTATGCCGAGGTTAAGAAACACCCAGTATAAATATCTATAATTTTACGACATAGAAATCATAATCCTACAACAATTTATAAAAACCTGCTGTTATTGTTTGCGACTTATAAAGAAATCCCCTGCTAGTGAAACAGCCTGTAGAAATTACAATAAGGCAGTGGAAGAGAGGATACTACTGCAATTATGAAATTAATATTTACTTATTCAAAGAAACCGTTGAGAAACATATACCATATTTTCTTCTAAATGGAAATACTCCTATAAATAGTAAATGAAGAATCTCGGTAATTTGGGCGTGAGGTCCTAGAGAAAACCAATGTGCTTCCTTTTCGTTTATTTAATGACAATACGTTTCGTTACTAATTTAGTAACATTTTCAAGTACAACTATAGTGTAATCAATAATTAGCAAATTTTTAAATTAAAAGGTTAGTAAATATCTTAAATTAAATTAAACAAAAAAAAATAAAGAGTTAAAATGTTCTCAAAAAAATGTTAATTATAGATAATAGTACTTAATAATGTTACTAAACTAGTAACGAAACATTAAATAAACGAGAACAAAACAGATTGGTTTTTTCTATGACGTAAATACCAAAATTACCAGGATTCTTCATTAAGGTCAATTAAATATTAATATTTGATACATTTAAATAGTATAAAAATAAACGAAATTTGATTAAGTACATACAACAATAAAATTCAAGATAAAAATATTTTAAAATAAAAAATATCCTTTATTTTGTAAGGGATAAGTTTAGCTAATGATGCTAATCAAAAAACCTTACAATACAATAAAATATGATATCTGACTTGTCCACGTGCCTAAGAAATAAAATAAGCTTGTTCTTTAGGATTTTAATAAAATGCCAATCTTATATTCTTTTCTGAAATAATCTTAGGTTATCAAAAATGTTTTACAGGATGGTAATTTTTTTTGAATGTTTAAAAGAAATGTAAAACAAAACGAAATTTTAGCGTTAAGCCGCTATTATTATTAAGATCTTCTTGAGAAGAATGAGAAACAAGATTTCAATTAGCTAGTGAAGATATCTATACTTCCTCAATGTGAGTTCTTTTAACTATTCCAATATACAGCTACTGACTAACTTAAATATCAAATAAAATGTTTAGTTTCGATTGAAAAATGAAATGGCATATTTTTAAAGAATAATATAGTATATAATAGAAAAATAATGTAACTCTAAAAATACTTAAAAAAAAGTAGTGAGGGTGTTTTCAAAGAGTGTATAGAAAAGTTAAATCTAAACTAGCAATCACAGTTTTTACAACCAATGTAACGCAACTGCAATTACCACTACGCATATTTATAACCCAGGTAACGTAGTTATCAACCCTCAACCATCATCTTACTCACCTGGAAAGTCCACAGTTTTATACTTCTGGTGAATCATATTGTATGGAAGGGTGCCTTTAACCAGTTATAATACAGTAATAATTGTAAACGTCTACGAATTATGTGTACCCTAACATCCAGGTTTATTTAATAGCAGACAAAGGAGTGCTAAAGGTAATAAATATGCGTTCATGTTAGGTGAAAAATCGTCTCCCAAGCTTGATTTTAGATTTATTTTTCGATATTCGTTATTACGACGCTGTGGATGATCTAACGTTTTATTGTGATAATTTTTGCTGTAATATTTCGTGTTAAGTAAATAAAAATTTTTGCAAATATTTACTTAAAACGAAAATTAAACATTTATACGGGATGTGTAAATAAATAATAATGCTCTGAAAGGAACCGAAATCTAAAGAAATTTGTTTGAGGTGAAATCCCGTTTCTTAAAAGCGATAATTTTACATACTGTTTCTCTCCTAATCGCATACACAATGATTTAGAAAGCTAAATGTAGATGTATACAAAAGGAGTTGCACAAATAACATGACATTCCTCGGCCTAGAATCGAACAAAAATTTAGTTGTCTGATATATCAGTATGAAAGTTACTTGACACGCCCAAACTACGCTTAAATGGGATTGTATATTACGTTAAGCAATAGTCAATTTTGTGGCATAACATAAATAATTGCTAGAACAGGAATGCTTCGTTTTTGAAATGCGTCAGAGCAGTAATTATACACGTAATTCTAACCTTGACACTCAATTAATCAATAAAGAACAGAACTTCCTTTTTTTGTAGTCTAATATCCTGTTCTTGAAGCCGCACAAATGTTACGGTTAAAACAATCTCCTGTTGGAAGACAGGAAATAATCAATAGTTCATTTACTATTTTTGCGTATGTATCTTTAATTGCAATGATTAGATTTTGTTTATTAATTTAACGTACCACGAGAAAATACTTCATCTACAAATACTTATTAATATATTTTAACTGCACAAATCTATTCATTCTTTATATATAGGTACCTCTCTAGGTATCGCAGTTTAATCATATTCATTTAATAGGGATGTGTTAAGTTATGGATGTTTCTAGAAGCGTGATAAAAAATTCTAGAAATTTCGAAGAAGAAATGATGCTATTCAAGAAAGATGAAAGAAAAGTTAGTTTCTAGACTTAAGAATGGGAAGATTAGCGTCATGCAGGAACAAATTATGCAAGAATCTACAATAATAGTAAATCTGATTATAACTTGTGCAAGATGGAAGGTGTTTAAAAGAGTAAAAACAACTGCAGAGAGGATATGTGGAAATAGAAAATACAATAAACAACTAAAGAGAACAAAATAGTGGAATGAGGAAATCAAAAAGATGATTGATTGATGAAAATGATGGTAAAAGAAAAGAAAAAGAAATCTTGAAAAATTTTGGAGAGCAGATAACGGAAATGCATAACATAAGACTGATAATACCAAATTATAGACAAACATAAAGAGAGTGAGACGAAATAAAAGCAATAACAAATAAAAATAATCAGATACAAACGGAGCTAAAATAAATTTTAAATACATGTACAGAACACTATATGGACAAGTTTAATGAACACTTCAATGATACTGGAAGGAAATATAAATTGAGAAGAACAGGAACGACAACAAGATATAAAGATGGAGGAAATCAAAGAGGCAATACAAAAGATTAAAATGGGAAAAGCAAGTGGAGAAGACGGCATAGTTCCAGAAATGTTCAAAGGAGGAAAGAGAAAGGAATGGATATTGAAAAAGTTTAAAGAAGCATGGAACAAGCAGGAAATACCAAGAGAGAAGAAAATTTAATAATACCAATGTGCAAAAATAGGCGACAAAACCAAATGTGAAATATTAATTAACTTGTTTAGCACAAACAATCTGCAAACTATATATAGCAATTTTAGACAATAGATTAGGAAGATATGTGGAATACAAACTGGCGGCTTTTAGACCAGCAAGATTAACTATAATTATTTATTTTAAGAAACATAACAGAGAGGAAAGTAAAGAAAGTAGAAGAATTGTTCTAATAACATTCATCGATATACTAAATGGACAAGAAGTATGGAGAACTTTGGAAGAAATGGCTGTAGCCAGAAGCGTATATTTACTGTAAGAGTCAGAATATGACTCGTAGGACAAAAATCAAAACACTTCATAATGAAAAAATGAAACAAAACAAGGGGATAGCTTAAGTCCGTTAGTATTTATATTGCTTATGGATAAAATCATTAAGCAAATTAAAAGAAGAACGGAACATTTAAATTCCATAGTTGGTTATAGAAAACTATAGGTATATAGCTAGTGAAAATGAGCAATCTTTTATAAGCGGGGTTTTAATAGCCATTCTAAAAATAAAATGCGAAAGCTAGTTAACATAGAGAACCTGAAAATGGAAATTGACATCTATAACACCAAAGTAATTGTAATAAATGAAAACTAAGATAATTTAGATAACAGATGTAACAAGGTCATTAACTGTCAAAACAAGACACTGGAAAAGGTAACAACATATGAGTATCTCGGGAGTATTGTGAGGGAGGATGGAAAAATATACGCGAAAATGTTAAATAGGGCGAACAAGTTAACAAAAATATATTACACACTGAATGAGACAGTGCTGGGACACAGAGACCAAGATTTAGGAGTTAAGAAGAAAATACACAATGCCGTAACTACGAGTAACAACATATGATTGTGAAAATTAGACACTACGAAAGAAGGACGAACCCAAATAAACGTAATTGAGATGAAATATCTAAGAAGAATAGCTGGAGAAACAAAATGGGATGGATTTAAAAATGTAGACATAACAAAACAAGAACCGATTATACAGGAATGGTATGGGCATGTGATGACAATGAAGAATGAGAAGACAGATTTCAAAGAAAAGTAATGGAAACAAGAAGCGTGGGCAAACGAAGAATAGGAAGACCCAGGAGAAAAATAGATAGACCAAACACAGGCAATAGGGTGAAAAAAGGGAAAGACCTTGAAGGAAATGCGAATAATGAGAAGAAATAGAAAAGAATGGATGAAGTTGATACAGAAGGAACCGGTGTCCACACCCGACACTAAAATAGGCATTCTCTGGGAAGGAAAAAGAAGATAAAACATATGATGGGATTGCCAAAGTAATCGTTTGATGGGGTGACACTGTTAGAATATTAGATATTTATTAATATAAATATCTATATCAAACAGTGCTTTTGATATATGGTTGGACGGATGCCATCAAAGCATTCATGCGGTCCTTAGCTCTATGCGATGATGCCAAAGGTGCTTCAGGATACAGGGCAAGATGACTATCAAGATCTAAATAATCACTTAGAAAGTCACTTTGAGCATAAGCGTTTAGAGCCGCTATCAGAAATCGAATAAGATCTTACAGAAATTTGAAGCCCATATTTGGCCAAAAAAAAAAGTAATCCATCACTATCAGACGATGTGTGCGAAAATCTAGCAAGGACGCATTTCCTAATGATCTCCGAGAAAATAATACACAATACGTGATAAAATTGGCTTTTCCAAAGACATTACACGCAAGTTTTGGCCCAAACGCTTCAATTTGAAGACGTGAAACGGTCGATTGGAAAATGTAAAAAAAATTCAAACGATGTGGAACTGAGGCAATCTGTTAATGCTGTAATTTTGGAGACACGAAGTCACTGTCTTGAACAGCAGGAGACAAAACAGCAGAAGAGGAAACTGAAAATTGGAATTTTTGACGAAGGATAGCTTTGAACATTGATATTTCACTTTTTTATTACATTTTCTTAAGTACCTATGCATTTTACTACTGATATTATTGTTAATATCCTTGTTATTGTTGTTGTCGCTGTTATTGTTCTATACGACTGGTAATCAAAGAATATAGAACATTACATTACACTTTATAATGTTGCCTACACAAAGATAATTAACTTCTAAAATCATAAAAATATAACGCAATATTAAAAAGTATCCACTTGATGAACTAATTGCTAATACGTATGTACAGGCTGTATCCAAGACTGGGTCTTTGATTACAGCTCTATTTTGATTTTAAGGAAAGGTGTTTTATACAAAAGTTTTGCAGAATTCAATGCTGCATAATTCAAAAATATCTTTGACTATACAGGGTGTTTCCAAAGTATGAAAACGCATACTTACTCCGCTATTTTAAATAAAACACTCTATATATTATTAATTTTTAAATTCTACGAAGAAAAATAACATCATATCGTGTACTATAGGTATATCTAATAATAACAGTATTTTTTATGCTTTTGTAAAAAAGACCTTGCTGAGAGCTTTTGGTTAAGGCGGCGTAGTTTGTATATGCATTTGTTTTAGATATTCATATTTTAAATATCGTACATACATACTTAGCTTGATACAACAGTGAAATTAAAACCGATATAATTATATACAGGTGTCCACTATAGTCCTGAATATTTGCTTAACTTTAACATAAGATAACTTGATTTTTTTTAATAGCAGCCTATATCTTTGCTTATGCTAAATTAACTCTTACATAAAGCCCTTTCAATTCATGGTAAACATTTGTGACGATCCATCCCCTCATTCTAGATAATTATTTTTAAATAAATCCAATGAATTTTCCATTAATTTTCAAGTCAGCTTGACATAAAAATGTGATATAACGAAATGAATCCGTAAATTAGTAAGCATACATTAATATCAAATCAAAAAATACAAAACAAATAATAAATTTTCTTGAGAATAGAAAGAAATTTAACGTTATTCGTCTATAACAAAAATACTCCAAACTGTGGTACTGGTAATGCTGTAAACTTCTCCTAGACCCCTCACCACAAACTGCACTAAACTGGACATACGTTTCGAAAGCAAAGCTATCATCATCAGCAGAACCACTGAACTGAATAACTACACTAAAACTACCCTAATTTATACCTAAAAAAGGTCATGGTACAATGATCACGGTCATGGCTGACTGCCGTCATGCTTAACTAGTCACTAATCCTAATTTCGTCTAATCTACTACTTATACTTAATAAACTGTAAAGATAAGAATTTAAAGGTCCGAAATCTGAATTGATTAAAATATGTTTGTTTTTATATATTTCCATACCCTCATAACAATTTAATTGCACATAGTTGCTTACGTTTTTAACTAACTTTATATTGTCAACTTTATGGTTTTCTTCAAGCATATGTAGGGCTACACTAGATTTGTCCTTCTAAATTTAAGATGAGCCAAATGCTTTTTGTAACGCGTTTTAATTGATCTTTTAGTTTACCCAATATATACAAGATCACAATCTTTACAAGATCTTTTATAAATACCTGATTTGTCCAAATTATCTACTTGATCTTTAGGGTTACCTAAAATATTTTTAAGACTAATATTTGAAGTAGTTGCTATGTCAAGATTGAATTTAGACAATTTTTTTATAGACCTTTCGTGTAACTTGGATAAGATGATAATTTAACATATTTCTTATTTTTACTGTTACTAATTTCTAAACTAGGTACTCACATTTCTAATTCTTATTTTGTTTTTATGTTTTCTAATAGTATTATATAAACGTCTTCTGAGAATCCATCAAATGCAGCGATTTTAATAATTTCTTTAAGTTCTTTATTATGTCGTTCTGTAGATAGAGGAAAATTAAGTAGGCGATGTACCAAAAAGTTAATAGCTACTGCTACTTTGTTTTTCCATAAATGGTTTGAATCTTCTGAAATAAATTTGTTAGTGGTGGGCTTTCTCTATATGTCTATTTCTAATATAAATAATCTGCTGATGGTGATAGCTTTGCTATCGAAACATACGTCCAGTTTAGTGCAGTTTGTGGTGAGGGGTTATTCGTCTATGATTCATGCAAACTATATTACTGATGTTTGGTAGGCCGTGGTAATTGTTTGGGTTATTACCATAACCTAGGAAACAACCATTATATTTAATTAATAACAGTTAATGATAGTTAAAGTCAAAGCTATCAAAAAAATAATTTGTTTTATGTAATACGTTTTCTGTGATTTCTTTTATGTTGGGACTACATAAAAAAACTTGTGTTTAAGAAAGAGCCATCCACATAGAAAAATAGGAAGAATAGAATGAGGGAGGCATTTTTATCCATTTCGTAGAATTGTTGAAAAACTACCCCAAAATTTCAAAAGAGGGTAGAAATATGCTTATCAGAAAGAGAATTATATTTTTGAACATCTGCTATAAATTTTGATAATTAAAAATAATTACTACATGTAAATACTTTAAATTAAGTTTCATGTGCATTTGTTTTTTATTATAAATAAAAGACAAACATTAAGTCTTAGTTTAATGGTTTATGAATAAAATACATACTATTTAAGTAATTAAGTAAATATATAATAAAATAAATCACTGATATGTAAGAAGGACGAAGTATTAGTACAATGGCGTACAATTAAAAATAGGTGTTATTTTTTCATTTTTTTTATTTATCATTAAATATCATTCTTTTTCAAAAAATATGTTATATTTTATTATCTGATACTAACACTTTCGGGGCTTTATTCAATTATACAAAGCTTATATACTAAACAAACATGAAAATTAATGGAAATTCGTTAAATTTATTTAAAATCATTAATTATCTACAAAATTCTGCATGAGTAAAATAATGCATAAATGTTTAATATAAATTAAAAGGGTTGATTTCACATATAAAAAGAAAAGTATGCGTTTTCCTACTTTTGGAACATCTTGTATAGTCAAAAATATTTTTAGGTTATGGAGCATTGAATTCTGTAAAACTTTAGTATAAACATTTTTTCCTAGAATCAAAAATAGAGCTGTAATCAAAGATCCAGTCTTCGGTAGGACACCTGTACAGGTATCCACCAAGAACATGGTTATTGTAGATATGACCACATACTTTCGCTTACGTATGTGGAAAGAAAACCACCTCGTTATCACTTTGTAGATTTTGATAACGATTAATGCTATCAAACGCAGGTCATACGAGATGTGCGAGGTGTTTCGTTCAGATACGGTGCGTGTGTTTAATTAGTGCGTTGCCGTTTCGATAGTGTACCGTGTATTTCAAAATGTTCCGGAAGAACAAACAGAAGGCGATCGCCAGTAATAAAGCATCAGCAAATCCCGCGCCAAGCGCACCGCCAGATGAAGAGGAGCTGATGAGGAGAAACAATCAAGTTGCGAACGAGAGACCTCCGTCTACGCCACCTGTGTCAGCCATCGACGAACCCGCGGCGATTAAATTCGCCTGCCAACTGGCTCACGGAAGTCCGACGGGCTTTGTATCCGGTTTCTCAAATTCGGCGCAATTGTACCAGAAAATAGCAGCTTGTTATGATATTCCACCAACAGAGGTAATGGTCAAATCATATTCACACCTTCTTTGCTAATTTCGATGGGGTACACGTAATGATATTTAGTAATTGACACCAAACCAACCTAATTTGGATGTACGAACACTTGAAACGTAGTACATATACAAGTGATAAGATAAAGAGACTCTTTAGACTTGTCACATTTGAACAATAACAACAGAATTTATGATTAACAGAATATTGCTAAACCAATTTATGTATTAACCTACTTTGTGTAATCGATTTTGAAAAAAAAAAAATAGCCTAAATATGAATTATTGGAAAAGCATAAAAGGATTAAAGGTATCAATTATAAATACAATCTATTAGCTGATAAAGCAATAATGGAATTGTTAAGATTACGAGTGCTCTATTGATTATGTTGTTGCTTAATATGACTATCCATATCTTCGATATAAGTTTTTATAATGTTATAGTCTGTCCATAGATGTAACGATTTGACTTATTCACTAGCACTCGAATTACAGAAAACAACAGCCTTATTCATAGTTTGACGTAGTGGCTACTAACATTCTACTAAGATTCTATTAAGAAAATGCCTATTCATAGTGGTATTTAGTAGCGTACTAGGCTTAGTTGCCAACTAAATCCTTAGTAGCGATTAGTGGTGTGTTTAAACCCGAACTTTGCTATTAAATGTAACCTAAAAGTTTTTTCGCACCAGTCTTCGGTAATTATCGCACGTGGACAATCGTTTTGCGCGAAGTGTAAGTGAATATAATCAGAGATAATAATATAATATGGAATTTTAAAAAACTTTATTTTATCATCTTTAATAACAAATTTTCAAGAGTGATTATAATGTAATGTAGTTGAAAAATGTATATTATTTTGGATGTAGATATATTTTTGTAAAAAATATTTCCTAGATAGCACATATTCCATTATTATTAAATAAATCAAAGTAAAAATTATAAAATGCAGTTTTCAATTCTCGTAAATCTTCATACTAAAAAAACCTATAAACCGCAATAATGTTTATGTTATGCTTGTAGTGCTGAGTTATCATTATTATATATAATGCAGTGTACAGATAATAAAAAGTAAAAAAAAGAAAGCAACGCTTACAGAAATAAAGAAAATACAGAAAAACTAATTAAAAATGCCTTCTAATATAATTTTGTCTAAATATATTTCCATTCTGATTGTTGTCGGCATTAACATGTACATTATCTTCATCATCTCCATCAAATTCGCCGCCTAAAAGCAGACAAATTTAAGAAATATATAATATCATAAAAAGGCTGTTTCACCTTCCATATCTTTCTCATTATTAATGATGATATTATGCATAATTGCAATAGCAACTATCACAGCTTTTGTCGTATCGATATTCATGTGCATGCCATTGAAACATCTAAACTTATTTTTCATAATTCCAAACGTTCTTTCAATTACATTCGTTGTTGAAATGTGAGCTCTGTTGTATCTCAAGTCTGCATTATTATTTGGATTCAAGAGAGGAGTCAGTAAATATTGCGAACATGAATATCCATTGTCACCAAGCAGAATACCATCTATTTCCCCATTCTAAAAATATTATCAAAAGTGCATGCCTCATTTATTTATATGCAATCTTCATCTTACCTCAAATTTTCTTGAATCGTGATGTATAATTTCTGATAAGAGCAAAAGATCTTTACAAACAATAATTCACTTGTCAGATTCTGTCAAAATCATTAGATACTCACTGCGCATGAACTTTACCGTGTTGTCACATAATCTTTCCTATTAGCATTCTATTACTTAGTAGACACTAAATATGTGACTATGAATGGCATCCGTTACTAAGATTCTAATATGATCTTAGTGGCTACTAGCTAATAGCCTACTAAGACCCTATTAGGGCGTTGACTATGAATAAGGCAGCAAATGTTTACCCAATCCTTCGAACACGGGTGGTTCACAGGAACGTATTCACAGAGATTTTACAATTTTAAAATATATTGATATACATACATATGTACTTATACCTGCGGACAAACTATACGAAATAAAAGCAATATAATCAATAGAAAAACAATGTACAATTAGCAGTCCATGTTAAAAAATCACCACAGTTGTAGATAAACCCACTAGTGTTTATATTAAAATTCTATTTGGGACAAAATAAACAGTGTTATTTTTTTTTTTCTAATTTAATATTGTAGTAAATTATTTGAGCATTGTTAGTTAATATAACAACGCATAATTATAAAATAAGCTACATATTTGTAGTTACAATATTGATATAACCCAACACAATTAGTATTTGGTATTGCTAAATTATCTTTTCATTTCTTGGATATCAAGATCAAGATATTTCTAATGCGAAATTCTTCAAAAATTGGATGTTATTGTTCAGTAATATCCTAATATTTACCAGTGGCGGTTCGTGAGTTATGAAAAATGGTGGGCACAAAATAAAAATAGATAAATAAATTAAATTCGAAATAATAATATACTATATGCTCATATTGTTTTGGCTACTAGTTTCTACATATGGTAGTAATTGTCTTCTTCAGGCCTCAGCATAATCCCATAATAGCCAACGGATTAAAAAACTTAGCAAACAGTGTATTAAAATAGGATTATAGTTATATGATTCGTTGACCGGACATTGCGGGAAAAGAAATGTCCGGCCGCAACAATCAACTATTATGGCATCATGCTGAGGCCTGAAGAAGACTATTACTACCATATGTCGAAACTAGTAGCCAAAACAATTTGATCCTATAGTATATTAATAAAAGAATTAGGAAGTACACTTTCTAATTGAATCTATTACTACTAACCTAATTATGGACTATCAAACAGATTAAATAAAAACGTACCTATTTTTTGTTGTTAGAACACTAAAATACACGCATGCATTCATGTGAGAAACGGAATTTTCCTGTTTCTTTCCCCTCTCTGCGATATGCTTTAAATCATTCAACCCTTGTTTATTCCACGCACTAATCTCTTTCTTAAAAATTAAGCCGATAAAGCAAAATAATTTATTTGTTAGTGAACATGCATACATCCACTCATATTTTTCATATATAGTATTTTTATTGAATACTCTATTATGACTGCGAGTTTTACTTGGGGAAGTGTAGTTTATTTGAAGATCAGGAATAGGCCTTCCTTCTTCTTAATTAAAAGTATTTTCTCATAATAGCGGTTTTTTTTTAAGATTTGCACACAATTAACTTTCATCGTTAATAATAAACGTCACTTCAAACATTGGAAATCACACATGCGAGGTACGCGCTGAAAACAATGCAGTCGCAATGAATGCAAGACGTTAAATGGAGACGCGAAATTGGGTGCCCCAAAGCGGCCGTATAAGCGCATATGGC
Source organism: Protaetia brevitarsis (assembly GCA_004143645.1). Taxonomy (NCBI): domain Eukaryota; kingdom Metazoa; phylum Arthropoda; class Insecta; order Coleoptera; family Scarabaeidae; genus Protaetia; species Protaetia brevitarsis. Next base: position 1,394,306 of record RXPK01000047.1, read on the forward strand.
GAAGATAAACGGAGCTGTCCGATTCATACTCGAAATAGGTACGTCAGAAATAGTGCCCCGAAATATAGTTTAGAGCGTTCGTATATGCGCTGGTGTCTGTGGTGGGGAAGGAAACTTTGATACCATCGTTACAAAAATACGTAGAAATAATACAATAAAATAATGCACTGAATTACATGGGAATTTCTTTCAGTGTTTATTTTGGTGGTTGGGTGAGCACCTGCCCTTGTGCCCTTTAATACCAGCCGCCACTGATATTTACACATTTTCTTGAACTTTATTATAGCAAAGTGTTATACCTACAGCAGACTCATGGTATAATGAAATTATTCCAACCGCCAAAATATATTGTATTACAGACATTTACAGTGCTCATTTGGTATAAATGGAGTTAGGCAGACGTGGATAAATTATATTTATCTGGTAGCTAAGATTGTAAATGTTATTGGTATGTAAAGAAAAAATATATTTCTTTAGTTTAGGTTTAATTTATTTCAAATATTTTTGAGATTTCATACTTGTCACTTTTATTGGCAATACCAAAGTATTTATTTGTCAAAAGTAGATATATGCATATTTGAATGTATATATCTCAAAGACCAAAGAGATAAATGCACCTAAGATTTAGATAAGACTGTTATTTTTTGTAAATTTACAAATAATAAAATTTTTGTTTTGATGAGATACAAGACTGCTTAATAATACATTGCAAACATAACAATATTGTGTTTTTGTCTAAATTGAGCAAAGACACTCTGATTGTTCTGAATAAAAAGTCTTAAATTACGTTTGTTTTTTGTTGTAACAATTTTAAAAGTTACAATTCTTTTTTCCAGGATTTATTCGTTTACGTCACCTGTAATATGCTGGCATCTAAAATTCTTTTTAAATTTAAAACCTGAATAGTTACTTAATAAAACACGCCCGTATCTATGTAAAACAATTGAACAAACAAAAAACTGTGACTTTGTAACAAAAGTGTCACAACCAGCCCCAGTCTCCCCTACGTATCTATGTATACATATAAAAGTATTTTAAAATTGAACATAAACGGTTTTTTTTTTTTAATAATAAACGGCTAGTATAATAATGTTTGTGAGTACGCCCCTGTGAACCACTTGTGCTCGAAGGATTGGGTAAAAACTTCTTTTCTGAAGCTCGAATGCCAGTGAATGAGTTAAATTGTGACATCTATGGACAATATATTAAATATTTCTCGCCCTTTTTTTGTAACACACTCTTAAGTCAGCCTAGTTCGAAAGGAAATCCCACGGTCAATGAGTAAATATTAGTAAAATATTAAAAATTCCCTAACTAATTAGATATAGACTACGCAATATTCGGGTAATCAGTAATAACCAAGAGTATCTTGACAATGACTAATGAAGTGCGGCCATTGAAGTTAGTACAACTAGTAAATTACTGCTAACTAAATAAAAACGACAGGAATTCGAAAGAAACTAAAAATGTATTCCTAGAAACGAAAATATAATCAAATACGAAGAAGAAATAAAAAATAAAACAACAACACGCGTCATTAAAATATTATACTTTCTTCTCCTCGAAGAATTCTCCTTTGGTTTTCAATACGGCCCGGACCACTCGTGACATGCGCTCTATTAATTTTGTCAGAGTTTCCTGGGAAATATTGTTCCATTCAGCTTGGAGAAGTCGCAATAGGTGTTCTTTCGAAGTTGGGCAAACTTTCCTTACTCGCCTGTCCAGCTAATCCCACAGTAATTCGATGGGGTGCCGTCAATTTTTACGAGATTTCCGGTACCCGCACTGCTAAAAAACCCCAAACCGTAATCGAATCCCCTGTGCGAACGACACAAACGCGCAACATTCGCTCATTCTTCGTGTGTCTTACAAAAACCCTGCGCTTCTGTCCAAACACTTCGAACTCGGACTTGTGAGCCAAAGAACGTTTCTAAAATGTTCTACGATTCAATTTCTAGGAGTTTCGGTCCACTGTAATCGTTTTTGGCGGTTCCCACGACATAGTAACGGTGTTCTTATCGCAACGCGAACAAATAAACCGGCGTTTAGTTGTTGTTAAAGATATCGGTCGTTCCTGTCCCTATTCATTTGCGGTGCGATTTCGGGCGCCGTCAATCGCCGATTTCTTTAGCTCAACACTTTAAAGTGTCGATCTTCCGCGATTATCCGTGACGGACCTGGACGATTCAGGACTTCGAATATTCCGGTGTCTCGGTAGCGACGAATAGTGTAATGGACTGTAGATTTTGTCACTCTATTTTTACTATCACACGCACAGAATGTCCTTCCTCGGGTAATCTGACAATAGCCGATCTCTTCTCTGCATTTCACAAACACCACAATTGAACAACCGTTTCCTAACTGGTATACTAATAGAATAATTTCCAACAAGCACGATCTCAATTATTCCCTGCTATAGTGGGACCTTTAGGAGACACCCACGTGAAATTTTATAACCCTCTCGAACCACCCCTCTATTGTAAATATGCTTGTCGGCATTCCTTTAAATATCGTTTGTAATAGTTTTATTACCTGGTGTTAGGTTAAATTAATTTTCTCTTTAATAGGCTTATTTTAATGATGATTTCCGTCTTAAATACTTTGTTGCTATGCTTACTTTATTGTAGAAATTTTTACAATAATGTTAAAAGTATTAAATATTCAAAAAAAATGATTTTTTAAAATTATACTAGTTGTCCTAACTTCAATGGCCGCTAGTGTACATACATACTTTATCATACTTTATAACCGAAAATACCTATATCCCATGTTATAAACGGCCCACACTATAACAAAATTTACCTATAAAATTCACTTTTATAAAGCATAATCAAAGTTAAAAATGAATTTTACTAATTTGTTGTATTTTGTTGAATAGTAATTTAAAGTAAAAGTATTAAAGTTACTATGAATTTATTATTTACGGCCAGTGTGACAATATTAACCAGAACATGCAGAAGATTTAATGAAACTTATCCAAAATTGGAAAATAAATAAATTCTACTAGGATTCTTAAAATAATGAATCAATTGTTAGAGTTCTTCCCAGTAGCTATATATGTATTTTTTGTTGAAATCTGCTTTTTCTTAACAAATTTTTAATTTTTCCAAAAGCATTAATTGTTACGATTGTAGAATCCATATCTTGAAAAATTTACTTCGTCGGTCAAAAATTTCTTCTTTAACGCGAATCAAAAATTTTACTCTTTTTGAGAAATATCTATTGATTTAGAATCCTAAGATTTAATGACCGCCATAGGCCCAATTTTATTCGGCACAACGCCGAAACGTTAGTTATGTTGTCTTCATTGTGTACATATAGATGAAGACGAAACTGTGGGTTCTTTTAATTTTGATCCAAATTCCTTTGTAATCTTGAAAAACTCTTGTTGTTCATGAGTCAAGTGATGTTCTCATCACACTAGACATAAATAATGAATAAACTCATAGCAACTGGCTTTGTATTATACAACACTAAATGCAGTGAACGTGTCTTGGTGGCACTCTCAAGTGTTCAATGTCATTGGCTAACATCAAACAAAAGTATAACTAACAGCTTCTTGCGGGTTTCGCCGTGTGTCAAAACTTTCGCTCGACGTTTCGCTGTTCATACTGACAGCTTCTTCAGGATAACTGAACTCTTGAAGTTAGTTATAGTTACACCGGCCGTGAAAGCCTACGCAGTGTTATCAAACAAAAGTGAAATGTAAAAATAATACATGTTATTAAGAGAAATAGCGATCATTTAAAATAAAATGATGTGGGTGTACACTAAATTAAGAAATTTCTGATAACAATAATTTTCCTTTTTATGTGTGGAAGTGGGCGGTTACGTGTACAAAGTCCAAAAAAAATACAAAAATATTCTCGGTAGTAGTAAAGGATGTTTTAATTGTCAAAATTCCTTGGTTGCCACCCCCGAAGGTATTCTTTTTTATATGAGATGCCTTGCATAAATATCGATAACCTATAACTAAACTCAAATGTAGCTATATCTGGTTAACTTTAAAGAAAAAATTTTTTTTTGAAAAATCAACTTTATTTTTTTTGTTGCCGAAACTATGACTTGTTATTTAAAAGCTAAAAATTACTATTAGAAATAGTAAATGTTAAAATATTTGTATATATTCCACATTACATGTGCAATAAATGTTATTTGTAGAAATTTTCAAAATATAATTACTTTTAATGGGTAACCATTTTTCGAAAAGTTCAATGCGGTAAGCTTTCTGAATCATTAATCACCTACTGTGGATATCAAATAAATTCTATTGCTTTTTATCACTAATTAAGATAATACTCCCAGATAAGGGGAAGGAATACTGATTATTAGAATGATAAATATATGAAAAATGTAGTTCCATTTTTGATTACGTTCTTTTAAGTTTTCAAACTGTATATAAATCAATGATAGGATACTTAAAATAGAGAGCTAAATTATCTTAACTGTAAGCTGTACCTACGTAATCATTTCTAAATTATGATGATGACATAATTACTTTATCTATACGAAACTTTAAAGGTTAATTAGAAATATTTCTTGATGGCCCTAGAACTTCCTACAAGGCCGAACAGGTTCGAGACTCCACATTCAAGTATTGATGCCAGAATTCTTATTGTTAGTATTATGATAATATTTGCAACATGGTTTATCATTACAGTACAAAAGCACTGCTATTATATTAGCAATAAAACTCAGACATAAAATTTCAATAAAGTGTTTATTTATGTAGAGCCACACTTTCTTACAAGCCTAGAACCTTCTACAATTTAAACGATATCAAGGCAAACAACTATTGAAGAATATTTGAAAATAAAAAATAACCTTGCCGTGGGTGTAGATAACACATACTCTTTTATATCAATCCTTATGTGAATGTATTATTTTTTAATGAATATTTGGAATTATTCCTTTTACTAATTCCTTTAATTAAAATTGTATGGATTTCCACTTAGTCGTTTGGCTGATAAAAAATTGGTAGGTCAAAAATATGCAGGCACAATTGCAATAGCATAAGAATGTATTTTTGAAACAACTTCAAGTCCAGAACGTCAAACAAACATTTGCTTAAAACATTTTTTTTAACTGAGCTGCAAGCATTCGTAGTTCTAGATTACCAGACCGATACAGGTAACAGGCACCAATGCAGACTTCGTAGTTATTAAAATTCCGGTATGGCTGTGATCCATCGTTTATATTCATTGTCAATTACGTTAACTCTGCTAATTGGTTATATTGAAATGATTCTAAAAATATGTTAATGTTTTCGAGTAAAAAATTGCAGGATATCGGGCTCCTTCATTCACTAGGAACTGAAATTTTCTCCCTTACTTGCTCAGACTTAAATCGTTCAGGTACTTTTTCCTTTACATCCATATACAGTTATTTGTAGAAATCTTTTTAGCAATATCTATCCGTGTGCTTCCTCTAGCCATCAGAAAGTGTCTTGAGCAACAGAAATTTGCACAAGGAAACACAATACTTGCAATTAGCCATGATTGAGACTCAACTTTCTAGAATCTGGAGCCCAGAAATATCCAACAGACTTAACATACGAAGACAATTTCGGTTTGTATCTGCAATATATTCTACTTGTACAAACTTTAAAACCTGGCTACTATGCAAATATTACACAATTCACATTGTTAAGGATTTAAAAATCTACAAGAAACTAGAGTGTCCCGTTTTTAAGATAAATTTTCTGCGAATGATGGTCTCATATTAATCCGTTGAAGAATATCTCACTACCGTTTATTATCTACATTTTCTGAAAAATGACCTTCAAAGAAGTAACGATAGACATACAACTAGTGATAAGCAAACAGGGATTTATCAATAACAGCTACTTTAAAATGCTATCGCATTGAGAGAATGGGATCTGTTGCCAAAATTCTCGCTTCGTTAAAATTAAAATGATGATTAAGTGTTGCACAATGGCAACTAAAGGCAGTTGAGGTGGATTTATTATTCACATCTCTGTTATGTGTAGCAAGCCTCTTCTTTAATTTTTCATACGTTCGTCTTATGTAGCAGGAAGAACAATCTTTGCATGAATGAATAGACTTGATAAGACTTATTTTTAAAGTTAAGTTCCAACCAAAATACCGGTTGTCGAAAATTTGGCAATACAAAATACAAAGTAAAAATATGTTAGCTTTTTACCAGCTTACTAATCCTTGATTAAATTTGTCATCAGCGTTATTTCTTGGTTTATATTTGCGGGTAGCTCGTTAGTTCTCTCTACACCCAAAAAGTTTTTATTGTTGGACATTTATTAATAGATAAATAACAAATTAATAAATAATTCTTATTTTATGAGAAATTGAAAGTAGAAAAATTTAAAATAAACAAACTACTAAGGCAAATATGTTTTTGGCCTAATACTACCATTTTAATTTATTTTTATTTTAAGCAGAATTTCTCAGTTTTAATTTTGGTAATAATTATAATTGGCATTCAAAAACAGTAAAATCTGATTTTTTCCGTCATTTAATCGTGTCCTACATTCACGTAAAATTTGAACAACTTTTGAAAAAAAAAGTCTCTTAACAGGCCTCTGAAACACACAGTTGATTTTTCAGCATTTTTTTGACAGATTTAGGCTATGACATGTATGTTCACGCCTAATATTGATAATTTCTTCACGAACGAAACGATTCCTAACACAAAAATTACGTTTCGTATAGCAGACGGGCCTTTATAACCCCGGACGGGGTGAACACCCTAATTAAAATAATAATAATAATTTCAAATTTTTCACACATTTAAAACATACAGTTCTTCACAAAAAATCGTGATTTGAAGTTTCGCTCTTTGTTACTTACCGTTGCTTACTACTTCGCTAAAACTTCCCGAATGCATTTAGGCCATTTGTTCAATGCGATTGGTGATTACTATAAGTAGTTATAAATCGCTGTTCTCGTTTTTGCTACTATTTTGACTTCCGCATACCTGATTTTCCTACCGTTGGATTGGCAGAAGTGCTTTGCTAGCAAAAGTCTCCATCTAGACTATTTTTTAAGAAGGAGACTGAAAACTTCTGTTTATATATAAATCCTGAAAATATAGAACTCTTTGGTAGAATGTTGTTAATGCAACTTGTATTATCGTTAACGCCATATTTTATGTACAGTTAACATTTGTAACACACATTGCCTTCGATTCTTCATCTGCGATCGTGAGCGATTCTGCTCATTTTTATAGAACATCGGAGGTACCCCAAGGAGTAAACTGAGAACCATTATTTTTCTCAATATTCGACAATGTGTATGAGGAATTGCACTGTTGCAAACTATTGTTTGCCGCTAGTGATACAGTATCAAGCACTATCTATGATTTTATTTATTGCAAATTCAAATAATATCATATATTATTTGAATTTGCGAGTTACAAATAACAAAATTATTCCTTCACAGAAATTAGGAAAACTATGTCAACGATTCCATTCTTGTAAAGACACAGTTGAAAGTGTTAGTGAAATCAAACTCCTGGAAGTAACGGTGTGCAGAACTGTGAACAGGCTGTGGAAAAAATAAATGAAAAGATGCAACAAATAGATGTTGCCTTTTATGCAAACGAAAACACATTTATGAATAGGCAAATTACAGAAAGAACAAAACTGAAAATGTATCAAACTGTGTCAAGACCTCTCCTAGCATACGCCGCTAAAATAATGATGACGACGCAGAAGAAGGAAAAAGTTGCTAATTCATGAGAAGAAAGCAATAAAAAAAATATCGGAAAAGTAATGCTGGAAAGTAATGTGTATGAAAAACAAACTTAACAAAGAAATAACAAAAGAGCTGAGTGGAAAAAATGTAAAATACATAAAAGTGCTAAGGATAAAATGGTTAGTACATGTATAGAGGAAGAAAGAAGCAGTAAAAAATGTGTGGCTACTAACTGAGTAGAAAGAAAGGCGACAGATAAATCCGGAACAAGGTGGACGATGTTGATTGATTGATTAATTTAGTGACTCAACACGAATCAAATCTTCTCATTATCTCTTTAACTAGGTTTAGTTTGGGGTAAACCTTTTTCCGGCAGATCAGTCATCAGCTTGATTGCTCCCGATGGTAGTCTCTGCCGCTCTAAAGCATCACATTCAAAAAGAAATATAATGAGCTGTCTCCTCCTTCTCGTTGCATAGTCTACATATAGGTTCATCTTTAAAGACGCCTATTCTATGTAGGTACTTCCTTCGACAGACGTGTCATGTCAGACTCGTTACAGTTCTAAGTTGTGCTCGGTTGAGAGCTAGTAGCTAATATGGTGGCCTCATGATTTGCTGTGTATCTGTCCTTCTACGCTGTCCAGTAAATCTGGTGTTTTTCTACGATCCATTCACCCACTGCACTAAATATCGCAGCTTTAGTTGTTCCCAGACTCGGTTCAACAATATTATTGCATTTCAGAGCCCTTTCTTACAAGTTTGTTTGCGTATTCGTTGCCTGGTATGCTTTTATGACTCGGCACCAAAACCAAAGTATTTGACTGTATTTAGCCAGGATTTTTAGATTTTTTCAAGGCAATCCCAGACTAGTTTGGAGACTTTCTGATAAGATGCCAGCGTCCTTGCGGCAGCTTGGCTATCCAATAGGATCTAACCCGCTGACCTTAAACTGTTTTTACTACGCCCTACGGGTGTGTGTTTTTTATTGCTAATATATTACCCAAATACTACGTATTTTTCATGATTTAGGGTTTCTCCATATATACCAGCTTGAGACTACCAGCCAGGACTTGGTTTTCTTTTTGACCCCTTTCGGTTCTGAAAGATAAGTATCTAGAGGAGATCTGAGTCAAGATGAGACATAGAAATCTTTTCTTTGAATTTATTGTTTTAATTGAATGTGTATTGTTATTTTTTCTTATATTTATTTCTTATAATTGAAGTAGTTTAAGATGTGTTGATTCTGAGTGTATTCTCGAAATAATCTCTTTAATTCCAAATGAGATTTTCCAGCGGTACCCTTATTAGTACCCTAAGAAAAGTAAACAACATAAATGGTGATACCAAACTTTATAATTCGTGGTATTATAATTATATTATAATAAATAGTAATATGTATTTGTTGTATTTTTTGTAATATCTGATAATATCTATATTTGTCAGTATAACATTATTATAGTTTGAAATATATTATAGAATTTTAAGTAAATATTCATTTTTGACTTGAAATTGCTTCAAAAACTTATTTCCAAGCTGTGGCAATCATGTTATTATGATGACCTGTATATATGCAAAAAAAAATCGAATCTCAGTAGCGTGTATTAACATTCTATTCAAAAGATAAACCTTCTTAATCCTTCTACAGTTTAAAATAACAATTATTTTAACGGCGCTAAATAATGATTACATTAAAAATCTCTTTTACAAACAGGATGTAAAAAAATCTCTAAATTTAGATACCACGCCTGATTACTGATTCGTTTGAAGGCACTTCAGGTAGATTATGTGATCGGCCCTGTTCAATCGACTTTATCTCTGTTATCTAATTTATCATACAATGTGCAATGTGAGTTATATTAGATAAATTCTAATTACAAGCTTTTACGTTAGCAGTGCATAAAGGAGATAAGGCCAGTTCATTCTATTTTTTGATCCCGTAATAACCCCGGCTCCTTTAAAGTCAATAATTTCAAATATGTGAAATTGTATTCCATCGATATATTTACCTGTAAAAAATATGCCATAAAAGTCCATTCTAATATCGTCACATACAAAATGATTAATTTGATAAAAACCATACATCAAGAAAAAGGAAAGATTACACAGTGATTTATTATACAATTTGTAAGCATTCTGTTGTTGAAGCGCTATTTAATTTTATAATTTATTACTTTAACGAAGTAGGTACATTAAATAAAGCAGCCACGCAGAGAGTATATATTTTTATTTCAAGTCTACACACTATTACAACTACTATATCTGGAACTATTTATTTAATTTGTCACTGATTATATCATTCTACCTTGAAGCACTGCTACATAATTCATAATGATCCTTACCTACTATTCTTTCACAAAAATAGTTGACATTCGTATCGAGGTTCTAATGCATTTTATTGCCAATTGCAAGGCTCAGCGGGTTACGTAATCTCACGACTATGCTGTTGTATGGAACAATACTACGCCAAGTGATTATCATATTTTCTGTTAGTACTGGTAGAAATCTCACATTGTGTAACTCGCAGTTTGTGTTATGGTTGCAGTGCGTTTACAATGGTAATAACAGCAACAGCTATGCATTTATTAAATCTCCAAGAATGGAAATTATAACAAGAGATTACATTGGCATTCGATAAACAAATCCAGATTAAAGTTCTCTATATGAATCATATCTAATAAACAACAAAATGAAAGTTCATTTATTTAAGTTGAATTTCTGGCAATTTTACTCCTAATATTTGTTGGAAAAGATTTTTTAACATAGTTTATATTGTTACAAAACTTGAAATGAAACTTAAAACAAAATATGTTTATTAATAAGTATAAGAAACATTCCACAAGTGCGATAACGTGAATATAATACTTGTGATGATGGTGTATACGCCAGAACTGTACACACGTCATAATAATTCTGCGTTGTTAAAAGTATGCTCTAAAGCTAAATTAAACTATAAGAATATGAATTGAGTGAATCAAAAGAAATTTTCTATATAATTTAATTATAAACCCTAGAAATACTGTTAAAACTTATTCGGATATGATTAATCAAATAATAAAGCCACAAGCCAGCGCTACAAATAATACATCTCTTTAAGATAAATCAGGTAATGTATGTACCAGCAGATATGGACTTGTTTTTAGTGTGCGAACTATTTAAAAAGCATTTTTCTGCCGTCACAGGATTAGATTAGAATGGAGTTGGTTAGGGTGGTCATAATAACCTATTTTGCCTCCTAATTCTTTTTGTCCTAAAAGGCGCTCTCTGACTTTGCCTTCTTATGTACACCTATCACCTTTGCAAGCAGCCCCTTTACATATACAACTATTTGTTGTGGAGTTCTCTCAGCTCAGTACTACAAATCTTGTCTTCGCCAGGCCATTGTGGTGGTACAACGCATTAACTGGGGTATCTTCTTCCTCTTGGCAGAATATGCAAATAGCGTACTATACCAAGGCTATATTAGACATATCTTAAATGACCCATCAACAGATGTACCATTATTTAGACTTCTTGTCTTTGCTCAGTAGGATGTTTGGTCCTTTAAGAACTCCAAAGGAACGAAGTAAAATTACTCTCTGGTGATTTTTGCCACCACTCATTGAACTTATTATGTATGCATTCATTGATGTATACAGGATGAAAAGTTGCAAGCTGTGGATTGCATTCCGAGCGACTGGAAATGAGAAGCTGTAGGCATACTTACGCACCCGGCCGCAACACAGATTTATTAACATTTAATGATTGATAAATTGCGAATTGGAAGTATTATTTAAGCAAGCATGAATCAATAGAACTACCGAGACATATTCTGAGAATTGATCTGATTTATCAAAGGATCAGAAACCGAAAACAGGACTCAAGCTGGAATCTACAGCGCGGCTAGAAATACAGTGTTCATCCTTCCACTAGGAAAACATGCCCCATGAATGAATCCCATGATACAATCAAGATTGTATCATGTTATACTGTACGACCTAATAAATAGCAATAAAGTATTTGCCACTTTGCTGTGGGTGCCCGCACACTCACCAATCGAGGGAAACGAAAAAGCTCACGCTGGCAAGAAAGGGATCATCCCTTTTATATATAGGCCCAAGGGGTTGGGCTAAAGTGAAACACATAGAACACAACCAGGCAAACCCCATGGTGAGGCTTTTATTAAGGGACGATCAGAAAAAAAGGCTGAAGAATTACTGCTGCTCACTAGGTATCACCTTCGCATCTTTACAGATTTCCTAAGAGGACACTATACACTGAAAGGACACCTAAAGAAAATTAGGATTAACACTGGAGATACCAACTTCAGACTGTGTAAGCAGAGGACAGAACAGAAACATTAACAAATTGTCATAGCTCAGCCGAAGTAAAATAAGCGTTATATCTTTTTCTCGCTAGAGCTCACTCTTATATCGTATATCATTGATGGTATGAATAACATATTAATGACCAATGGTCTAAGCGAATTATTGTAAACACGATTTATGAAGTTTGTGAAAGTAATATTAAATCCAACATTAAATTTGTATTAGGAAAAAGACGGTTGCTCCATTCTTTGTTTTGTCAAAGTTACGCCTTCCACCCAATAGACCATCAATTGCTCCTTGGTAAAGATTAGTTCTTAGACCTACGAGGTTTAGCTCATGATCTTTTTTCGTGCTATTTGGCAAATAGATATACCAAAATAAGCATTACGAGTGAGTCTTCTTTGATTGGGACTGTAATTATTTGGTGTATCTGTAATATCTTCACTCTCACCTGTGTTGTTTTTCGTTGACCCAGTATGCTGTTGCCACTAAACAATAAAAAAATTAGGTAATTTTTCTTGGTAATTTTTTTTTTTATAATTATCCGCATTGAACGGGGGTAAATGTATAGAAATTTAAGGAAATATTAGAGAAATATTCGTAATTTTCGCATAAATACATGTATTTTCATCATATTTGAATATTAATGGGAAAATTTCTTTTTCTTAGAAAACAAATCTCTATCATTGTGATATTACTAAAAAATATATTAATATTTCTCAGGAAAAATTTAAAATTTCTTACACTGTACGGTTTTTGGGGGCATAAAATTGCCCCTAATTCCTGTGTAGTTGTATTGTATCGGAAGCATCAATATTGGAAGCATCAGTACTATTAATAGGGTCGTGCGCAACATGATGGAATGGTCTTGTTTAAATGGGCTTGTTTTGGATGGTTCTAAGAGTAGTTTAGTATATTTAGGCTGTTTTATATATATATAATATTTTAGCGATTTCGGTTAAGCAGGTTAACCGGAAGTTAATATCAAAATATTTTAGGCTAAGACTAAGTACATGAAACTATTATTGCTAACCTCAAATTTTTCAAATTGAGCCGGAAAACTTCTAACTTACAAGTTTTGGGCCTTACACAATAACGACATTGTGTAGTCATTTTGCTGGGCTACACAGTAATGTTGCGATGAACATGGTTTCATTTGCCTGTATAGCTATGAGTAAATATTGCAGTGCGAAGCCACATAATGAATGTACAAAGGCTCAAGGATGCCTTCACGATATGAATGGATATATTTCGTGAAAGGCAGGGGCAAACAGCTCCATTCACGGTGTGGCTTTTATAATAGGTTACAATTTAGTTTTTGGGCAAATACCTTATTGATGAAATAAATAGTAAACTGTTTACATACAAACAGGTTGCTCTACACCTTTATTCTCGTGAAAGCAATGTGAAAGATTTACTTCATGCACAAGCCCTTCATTCACGCAATGAGTGAAGTAGACTGCTTGAAGTCGCATTAGTGACCTACTTTTCGTATTTTCAAGCTCTTGTGTGCTCTGAGGAACTTAAAATTTTTTACAACTTGAAAAATGAGAACTTAAAAATAAAATAATTTTCAAGTACTAAGGAAAAAAGCGAATTTGAAAAAATATTTCACGTACAGAAACCTTAATTGAATTAGATATAGTGACTTGCAATTACTGTTACTGTTTTCTTTGAAGCGACCAAACTATTTCTTTAAAATAATATCTTTTCAAGTAAATTATCTTAATAGCAAAAAAATATTTGTTTGGATATGTGGTATAAAGTACGAGTTTCTTGAAGAAACTATTTATTTTATTTTATACAAAGTAATTGCATTACTTAAATCATCACGTTATAATGTTCTACATATAATCCAAACTCAATGTAAGTTTCTCTCATGACAGACATGGCCATCAAATATTCATCTACTACTTGTTTGATAAGTATTTTTTAGGAACTTTTTTATCACAACAGTTTCCCCACTGCATACGATTGATTTTTACGAAGTAGCCGCCAATGTGGAGGGATAACGGGTAACTGGCGTGCAGTGGTTTTGGAGTGAGCATTAGAAATTTTCATAATTTGTTTATCTTTTATGCATTAAATTCCAATTAAGTAAAGTCTACCGGGGCACTTCCATTTCGACGATATTTTCTTTTTTGTTAAGAAAAGAATCTGATTTTTCTTTGTAAGTTTACTTCTAAACACATACATGAAAGTATTATTGCTGGTCTCAAATTTTTCTGACTGAGAAATTTATTGAGCACAAAAACTTCTAACTTGCCACTTCGAGCAGTGCGATTACTTTGTAAATTAGTTTATAATAAAATTAGTTTATATTAAAAACTGTAACTAAAAGAGAGCATATAGTCATTCTGTCCTGCCCATATATATATGTTATTATATTATTTATATATTGTCTGTTGTCGCATATGATCATGAAAATAAACAGAAGTTCCCTTTAAACAATCATCACCGGCTGTATCACACTAGCACAAGAAAAGAAAGAATATCAGTCCATCCATTATCTTGTATACAGGAATTGACAACCTAAATTGTAAAACAACATAAAACAACCACAATTTGCCCGTTTCAAAACGTAAGTTAAAAAAAATGCTAGAGAGAATGTCACTAGCATGTTTGTTTCTCTATTACTACTATTGATAAATGTTAATATCTAATATGATAATATTTATAAAGATTTCTGCAATAATCTCTGATTTCATGAGCACGAATAAGTAAATAACATTTATAGAACTTTATAAGCCATTAATGTAAACAGATTATTTCCATAGAAGAAGGCATTTTAAGAAACAGTGATTTCTACATTTATTAATCTATTCATAGTTACCATCAAAGGAACATACCAGATATATATTGCACAAACTATTTCATCATGTTTAAATACCGTTTTGAAAGGTTTCCAATTTCTAAAGTAATAATCAATTTCGCGGGTATGCAGGCATAACCATATATGAAAATACCTGGGGTTTACTTTCTTCTCACGAAAAGATGTTCAGAAACAAATTTAAAAATTTTTGTGAAAGTAATTATAATTATCGTGAAATTACTACCGACAAATTCTATGCAGTTAGAAAAGCATTCTTTATAAATCGTTACAGACAACGGATGCTAGACATCTAACTAAACATAAAAATATTCTAAAATACTATGCAATGGCAAACATGTCACTCCTACTGTAACTAATCATTAGTATTCTACAATAATAAATTGATGTATACTGTTTATAAAGTATTGCCTATGTAAGCGAAAATGCACCAAGTTGATGTTGTGCTGTAAAAAATTTAATGTAGGTGGTAAAACAAAAAAAAAAATAATCGCAACATCAGAGTTATAGTTTTTCAGCAAATTCCACCTCAATCCCAAAATATGAAAATTTTCTTTGGAGCTACTTAACACAGTCGTAGATTACTGGCAGGGTCTGTGAAGGACTGGTGCTTTAGCACATCTTGTGTGCGAGTAATAAACTAACTGTTTATCAATTTTACTAATTTTAATGATAAAGAACAACAAGTTTCAAACTCAATCAATGTTACAGATATATTGGCTTACATGTTTTGGCTACAAATCCAATATATCTGTAACATTAACTGAGTTTCAAACTTGTCATTCTTTATCATTAACCATTAACTCAATTTGGACATGGCCATGCAGTTTACTAATTTTGTTTGTTTTTATACAATTGGAAGTCATTAATGAAAAGGGTACAAAGACTGGTTCTTTCCGTTTAACAAAGTGTTTAATATATGATAACTAGTTTCGACTACTTTTGGCCATCTTCAGATCAACGTCAAGGCAGTAGCCGAAACTAGTTATCATATATTAAACACTTTGTTGAACGGAAAGAACGAGTATTTTTATCCTTTTCCCCTATTCAAACCTTAAATTGGATAATTTCAATACAAAATATAAGAAGATTGGTTTCTCAGATAAAGGAGGTTACTTTGATCGTGTCAATACCCTTGTATTTCAAGGCTTCTATGTAATGCTAACCACTCAAAAAATTACCACGGAAACCACAAAGACCTTATTAGAATGTAAGATTATTGTTAATGATGACTTAATTGTTATCTATAATTTATTGTTTACCTAAGATACATAAAGAAGGATAAAGTATGAGACACATTGTCTTCAATACCGATATAGAACAATTTCTTTGGTGCTTCAATGGTTGTCCGACTTCAACCACTTAAATATGTAACTTCTTAAATTAGGCAATTAGAAATTCATACGCGTTTATTGAGAAGATTAACGACATTTAACCTAATGACATTGAAGTTTTAATTTCATTTGATGGAAGGAAGCACTTGACTGAGGAAGAAATTAACAAACAATGAAAAAAATACAACAATAACAATACTAAAACATTGTACAAATACCTATATGAGTGCAGGTAAAAGAAAAAAAGCAGTGGTTAATTCTACGGAAAAAAATTGGAAGAAACACTAAAAAAGTTATGAATTCGATGAAGAAAGCATATAGGAAAAGGAGAAATAATAATAATAATAATAAAGTCTATTAATGCTAGTACACGAAGTATTTACATACGTCACGGCAAAAAAAGAATGAAACAATAGAAATATTAATAGTTACAAAGATGGATCAAATTAAATCATATCGCTAAAATTATTATTCAAAAATTCTTCAACTGAATAAAAGCTTTTCGAAATTAATTAATTAATGGTAATTTTTTGATGGAGATGGGTATGACATTGAAAAATTTGATGGCAAAATAATTGATGCTATTTTGACTTCTTTTCAATCTTAGTTTACGTAATCTAATATTTTCGTTAAATCTAGTAGGGTAATTATGGAAATCACTATTAAGAGTGTAATTATCAAAATTCTTTTATAAAAGTGATACATTCCAAGATATATACACATGGTGTAGTTAAAACTTTAAGTTAATAAAAATTTCTCTGCAATCAGCTCTAAATTCGCAACCAATCTGAAACATCTTCTTTGCAGTTTGAATACTTTGAATAAATGACTGGAATGACCTCAAACTAAAATGGAATAGCTCATAACTGAATGAAAAAATGAAAAATATACTGTCATTAAATAATTAGGGGATAATTTATTCTTTAAAGTTCTAATCAACAAAATTTTGCTTGAGAGTCTTGTACACAGATCATCGATATGATTCTCCCAAGTTATCTTCGGATCCAATAATACACCGAATAGCCTTACAGGTTTAATTAGGTGATTTTCAGTTGGTCTCAGTGACAGTATCTGCCTCTGCAGTTTGGTTGGATTCACACACAATTTATTGGCTAAAAACCAATTATTTATAGCAGTATCCATGTTCTCAGTACTGGCACTGAGATCCCCTTCTGAGAAGTCAGAGTTAATAGCTATGGTATCATCAGAAAATAGAAAATATCCGTGTTAATATCACAATACTCTAGGTCATTGATGTAAATTAGAAACAGAGATGGTCCAAGAACGGATTCCTGTGGTACACCATGCTTGATATTTGTAATATTGGAAGAACTATTATTATATTTTACAAATTGAGATCTAGAGAATAAGAAAGCAACGGAAATATATGAAGAAATAATGAAAGCGATAGAGCAACCAAACGAAGAAAGACTAGCTGTGGCAATATTTGTGCGAATTTAATAATTTCATCAAAGAATCTTCAATGTGACGAGAAGAGGAAATACCAAGTAAGTGAAAAACATGGTTGATAATTCCAATGCCAAAGATATGAATGACTGCAAGAACTACCAAGGAATTGCATTCCCAAATGTAGCTTTAAAATAGAAAAGAACACCAAAACATTTTTGGGAGATTATCAAAACAGTTTTCAAAAGTGCGGGTCACCAATCGATTCAATACATTCAAACAAAAGAAAAAATGCCATTGATTTTAAACATCTGTTTACTTGCAATAGGTGTGAAGTAATGGAAGACTTAAACGAGCCCACGAAAATCTGAAAAATGATAAAAGTCTACAAATTATGGATAATCCAGAGGCAACAATTTAGCAAGACAGGGACAGATATACTGCTTTTAAGAATAATGCATTTAGTAATCCTATAGCAATAAGTTTTTCGTGCATTTTATATAAAAACAAGCTTTAAAAAATTGCAAATCAGAATCATTTCATATACATACTAAATTTGCATTTATTGCAATCTTGAAATGAACGGCCATCAGACGCTAAACAAAAAATTTGTTAATTGCTTGCTAGACCTTATATATGTGTATGAATATAAATTCAAATATATATACAAAATTTACATACTTCTCAGACAATACAGACAATACAGCATTTATTTGAACTCCTATTGCCATGAGAATGACAAATATATGTTATAAAGAATGTTATAAAGTTTGTAATGTCTATAAAGTTATAATAAAGCTGTGCAAAACGAGCTTTCACTATTGTCTTAAGAGACAATAATCCAGTACGAAGAAAACGTATTATCTTATGTATACGCGTGTCATGCACGTTTTTGTTTTATGATAATAAATCATAATTAATCTAGACAACCTGTGAATAAGAACGGCTTCGAAAAGATTTTAAATATTTATTTTACACACCCGTCCTATCCTAATAATTTAGAAACTGATTCAGACCTCTAAAGAATGTGAAATATTCATTTATAATACGTAGTACTACGTAGTACTATCTAATTCGTTATCCCTATACCTGTTTCGCGTCGTGGCCAATTTAATCCCTTAGCTAAAGCCCTAACTTCTGTACACGGCCGTCACTAATCAGCGAGTGAACATTCAAATAAAACATGCCCCGCTGCATGTATCCCACTACATTCACAATGCGAAGCATTAACCCTCCCAATTAATCCCATAAATATTATTTAAAATTACTGTGACCTTTTATGAACTCTCACTTCTGGCAATGGCTTTGATAGCTATAGCCATGTAACTAACTTACAATAACAACTCTTATTTCCTTAAAACGTGTAATGTTACCGATAAATTTCCTAGTCCAGCGAATTGAAAGTGGTACCCCACATACCCTGCCAATCATTATCAAGTTTATCCCTGAACGTTTTTTTTATTACATTAGCCAAAATTAACCACATTTAACATGCACCCTCCACCACATTCATAATGCGAATCATTAACCCTCCTAATTCTACATGAAAATTACGTAACGTTACCGTAGCCCGTTATTAATTCTAACAGATGATACGACAAATTAACCCTTATTTTCCTAAAACGTGTAACGTTACCGATAAATTTCTTAGTCCACCTTCCATTTAAAGTAATATCCCACCTACCCTGCCAATCACTATCAACTTTATTCCTAAAAGTCTAATTATCACTCTATTCTCCTAGACACCCATCCTAATATTTTTTCACTTTTCTTTAACTTCTATTGACGTTTTTATTCAACTTGATGATGATCATTAGATCGAAACATGGCGTTCAAAATAAACTACGTGCCAACAAAAAATTGCGACACCTTGAAAGAGCTGAGTCACAAAAGTCATAACTACTAACTTTCAGTAGTAAATCATAACAATTGGAAAAAAAAAATACCAACAATCAGCAAAAATTTATCAGTAAAATGTCACATCCCCACGATTGTTTATGCACTGTCTAATTCTCTGAATGAGATGATCAATGATGTCTTGTGGGATTTCATCCCAGGCTTGCTGTAGATGACGACGAAGTTCCTGCAGGGGCACACGATTTTTACCACACGCAGCAGCTTATGGTAAACGTTTTATGTAGTAACCGATCAGATCCCACACATGCTCGATCCCGTTTAAATCCGGAGAGCAAGCAGGCCAGGGGAAAATTTCTACTTCATCTTCGTATATGAAGTTCTGACAGATGATTATCAGTAAAGGGCGGAATATATGCACGTCAATTCAGTTAAAATATGCGCATATATATGCATCGTTGTTCTCTGAAGTATGCAACAATATGCATTTATTTGTCGAAATATGCCTTGAATATAACATGGAAAAATGGAAATAAAGAAACGCCGACTCTTACAAAAATTATTTATTTTAAGTAAAATTAAAAGAAAAACATAATAGGTAATTTTCAACCTGAAATAGTATAAATGCATTTATAACGATATATTTTTCAAATTTTCCAATAAAATGTTTGCCTTCTGTCTGTAAAAATATGTTTGTACAAAGAAAAAGTTCTTTCAACATCTACCGATGTGATCTGGCAATATTTTAATTTGGGTAGTAAGTCATAAGGCCAAGGTATTATATATTAATTTCTCCCATTACGGTTTCGTATACTGTTTGCACATTCTTCTTTCTAAGTGTGGATTCGTCAGGGATGTTTTGATTACAATATTTTTGCAAAAAAATCTCTGAATTGTGTATTTTGCAGTTTCTTCAAAGGTATATTTGCTGCGCCTAAAGCTTTGCATAAGTCTTGATGAAACACCTCCTTTTCACTCTTTGGTTTGACATTTTGAAATGCGGTTTACACACACTGCTGAAAAGGCACAGATTTATTTTTCTGCAACTTAGCTTTATGTATAGCTGTTTTCAAGTGTTGATCAATTTGGAACTTATTTTCACAAACAATGATTTGGCACAAACTTTGCAAAACACTGTATCCCCACTAAACTCCAACTCAGGAAAATTTTTAATCCACGTTTGAAATAAAATATTTTCGAAATCACTCTTTTCACACTGGAATCTATCGACAAACTAAACTATACAATATAAATACAAAAGAATAGACCACATCTGCTCTCCATTAGGCAAGCTGATTACTTGGAAATTCCTAAACACCCAATAAATGCCGGCAATAAACCATATAATAATAAAACGGGTGAGTCGACAAAACCTACCCACCTTTTAAATTATTTCAATTACCTGCAAGGGTCGCACTTAATCTTTTGATAAAACGAAAAACATAAAAATATGCACACAAATTTTATTTTTGCCGAAATATGCAATTTTTTGTGAAATTTGTTAAAATATGCAAAATATGCAAATATATGCACTTTGCATATATTCCGCCCTTTAATTATCAGGGACTTGTTCCATGCTGCCAGTTGTTTTGCTATGATTTCAGCTTTGTGACTGACCTCCTTCAAGGTGTTGCATTTTTTTGGCATGTAGAGTACATTAAAATAAATACATTAGAACTATGTTTTTTTAATTTAGGTTATTAAAATTAATACACCAAACAGAACTTATTACTACTTATTATTATTATTCAAAAGATGGTTTATTGATGTGTTTCTACACGGAGTTTCTTGTGGAACACAACAATTTTACTACTAAATTCTTGGAATGGTCAACTCCTTGCGATCTCCTTCAGTTTTAGTCGACCATTTCCCATAATGCCAAATTTAACTTTTATAACAATTTCTTGTGTCGTCACTTGGGCTTTCATCGCGTTAATCATCTTCTAAGTTGTTTCAATAACCATGAACACTTATAATTCATAGTTTTATCAGGGTAGGAATATCCATAAGTAGTCCTCATTTTACTTATTTAATCTTTTAACTGTAAGCAAATCACTATCATAGATATCGGTATTCATTCATTCATTCATTCATTCAAGTTAGAGTGGGCACTTGATGTCCGGGCACTTGAGCTTGATGCTCATTGTACCATCCCTATTGATTCTCTTATTTCCACTCGAGCAGCTTGGTGTGCTCTATAAAGTCCAGTATCTTGCCCAGTGGAAACTTGAGGACCTTCGAGGGCTCCAATAGATCTCTCCCGAAATATTTCTGCCTGAGTACCTTTAGTTCCTCACATGTGCAGATTACGTGTAAACTCGTTTCCTCCTGTAGTTCGCATCTTCTACACCATGGTTCGCTTACACGGCCTGTGTTGTATAGATGCTTTTTCAGAGGACAGTGTCCAGTTACCAACCCAGTAATGGTTTTAACTTCTTTCTTACTGCGCTTGAGTAGGTTATCAGAGAAACTACCATCCCCATCCCCTATCAGCGTTTTGGTATGGAGTTGACCTTCAGTCGACCTCCATTTTTTTGTACTTTCTTTATCTAACCAGGTCCAGATCTCCCTTCTTGCGGAATCTTTAGTAATCCCACATGCGGGCTCTGGACCCATGAAGTGTCTCTTAGAGCCCTCCTTGGCTAGTTCATAGATATCGGTATAAAACTTGACGTTTCTATCCAGTTCACAATTAAAAACAAAAAATTAAATGCTTGTTTCTTTTTCGGCCAATTCACGAGTTTGGAAAACATCCCTCGTTTGTATGTACCTAATAAATCCAATAGAAAGAAATGGAGAAGAAGGATGTGAAAATTCCGCATCATCTTGACATTACTGACACCTTAATAACTGAAGATACGAGTGGATGAAGGTGCTATGTCGCATTTTAAAAACTGCCTTTTTTGCATGAGTGAAGGTGTTTTGTACCCATCTTTCACATAGCACCATCGAAAATTCCAGAAATTCAAGAACACTCGAGTCTTGTAAATGTATGAAGGGGTTATGTTACACTACTTTTGAGAAAAATTACATAAAAAAACTTAATTTCTGAAAAAGTTTGATTTTGTAAGATAACACCTTCATCCACTCGTGTCTTCAACTATAAAATATATTCACACATTTGCCAGTTAGAAGTGTCAATAAAACAATTTCCAATCTCTATCATTACAAACTCTGCCATACTTTTCCGATATTGTTGGAGATGGAAAATTTCAATAAAATCGCGCACGCACTCTATCACTTCCTTCCCAAAATAAAAATATCTCCTGGAACGATCGAAGGAGGTCACAGAGGCTTGACATTTCAATGTGGCGCAGAGGAGTCACGGATTCGTGTCGACAGTACAATGCCGGTAATTACCACTGGAGATGATAAACAGGCTGTAACAGCATCTCGGTGTATTTCCAAACAGGCTGGGCATTGCTAGTTTTTAATTCATTATTAACGACTGGTTTTCGTATACACACCAGTGCAGTTGGAGTATAATCGATAAAATAAAAAGTGATTAAACTTTAAGATGGAACTTTAAGCATTTATCTAAAAAAAAGCGATGACCGTTCAAGGATGCAGATGAAGCATTATAAATGTGTAGCTATTTATTATTAGAAAACTGTGATGGTCATTATGTGCTTATGTATATTAATGCGAGAATTGAACGGTGAATAATTTAATTTGGCTTTTATGGGCGTTTACAACGTAATTATATTTAATGTGTTTAATTTTTTTTCCTTAATGAATACCGAAGAATGTACTTCATTAATTTTATAAAGGCAGTGATTTGTAAAGGGTGTGGAGAAACTGCAATGGTAAGAGAAATAGTTATAGTGACGCGTTTAATTTTATCTGTAAATTTACAAGCACATGCTTTCACGAAATGTTAATATTAAATATGCGACCAATAACTATTAAACTATAAGAATTTCAAAGAAAATTTATTAAGATATAATATTTAAACCTTTTATAGAAAGGATATACATTCAAAACAGAAAACTAACAAATAATTTCACTTTTGACTGGTGAATTTACAGAACGAAATAATAGAGATTAAGTAAACGTTGCTTATAGAAATGGTTTGTTATTTTTTCACAACACTGTATCATGCTTTATTTTGCTTATGTTTTAATGTAGACTGAGAAAAGAAATTGCATTAAATGAACAGTTTTATAACTTTTGCTTTTAATCATGTTGAACGAAAAGAATACCTTTTTCCCAGAAAAGTGATTATTTTATTTAAAAGTAGCGTGCTGTTTTATCGGAAAACTATTTTCTTTTTAAGTAGGTACATGTTCTTGTACGTAAAGTAACCGTAATTAAATGCAATGCACCTTAGTTTTCATTAATATTTTCTAATGTCTGTATAACTTCTGTTTAAGTTAAAATAATACACATTCACATATTATATTGTTATTATTATATATACTGTCATGATTTAATCATTTGATATTATTTGAGTGTAACTACTCAAATAATATCAAATGAGATAACACTGCGTAGGCTTTCACGGCCGGTGTAACTATAACTAACAGCTTGCGGGTTTCGCCGTGTGTCAAAACTTTCGCTCGACGTTTCGCTGTTCATACTAACAGCTTCTTCAGGATAACTGAACTGTTCAGTTATCCTGTATGAACAGGTTTGTTAATATCAAATGAGTACTAGATTACTAGGTACTAGTTTTACCTTTATGTATTTTAAAAATAATAAGGATATAGAATGTAACAATGAACAGGCAGACCATCCAGGTGATGTAGGAGACCTCTCTGCATTTTACAAGTCCTTCAAAGCATTTTCCTTCAGAATGTTCCTCTCAGGAGGTAAATATGATCAGTGGTGAAATACCTACATACCGAAATTAAATATTAGAATCTGAATAGTATACTTTCATAACAGAGTTGGATCAAGTTTCAGTTCGAACGAACATTTTTATGTACCGTGTACTTATTTTACTTAAATTTAGTCTAATAATGGTTGTATATCTTATTGCAATCCAAGTGCTTTGATATGTCTATAGAAAGACAGGCAGAATTGCTGCAGTTCGGTTTGGTAAAAAATTGACGTAAATGCAAGGTTGCATTGTCTTTGTACAGTAATTAATTGAATCACAAACAGTATTTTAAATAAAAAAAACCCGGCATTTTGGTTTATTTACGTAGACACGCATGAAAACATTGATTGAAAACTTTTACCTTTTAGCGGAAAATGCAAGCATCTGCATTCAAGCTGAATATTTTTTACGCGAAAGTATTTTAGTTTTATTCATATTCCCACGTGCATATGTGTCAGATACGCAAACAATAGTAACAAAAGGGAATATTTTTCATGCGAGGTTGAAGGAATTTCAGGGACAATTGGAGTCTTTCAGCATTCTTATGAGTCAATGCACTTTACAAACAGTATAATGTTTGAAAGTTTAAAACTATTACACACGGGAAAAAAACGACATTTTGTTGTTTCCAACCAGATATTTTTGTTAACATATATTTGGTTACAATTACTAAATTATTAGTTGATTTATTTAATATTAAAAAATATTCCTGTACTCAATCAAACAACTAATTTGGTTAGAGAGTTTATTTGAAACAATCGCAGTATTTATTAATTAACCTAAGCATTTACATTGAAGTAATCGTATTTTATTTTCGTATAGCAGTTTTTTTCTCATATTGTACAGCAAATATACTTATGTGTATATAGAAATTGTCGCATAGATGGCGCATCTCCTATTTCATTCCAGTAACAGAACATATTTAGCACAAATAAGGTAGCAAATACGTTTATAACATAATAATCTGGTATATTTGCCACACAAGCATCTAATAGGAGTCCTCACCATTGAAAGGACGACTTCTTTTAATGGTCCACTAATGGTGCCAAGATGATCATTGCGATCAACCCACTCAATACCAGGGGTAAAGGCTTGACGCTTACAATGTCCCAACCGCATGTCCTCTACATATGACAAATATAGAGTGCATGGAAATTTTGAAGATATTTCATTTTATTTCAATCAAAAATGATCACGGCATTTTGTTGTATCTGTAAAACCGCATAAAAAAGTCAAGTCTAAAGTGAATAAATGTTATAAGAAAAAAAAAAAAAACTTCTCAATTCAAAATGCTTACGATTTTCCACCAATCTGCATAGTTTTCAAGTTCAAAATAGAGAGAACTTGAATCAACTATCAATATCTTTGCAGCAGAATGAACTGCTTCAACAAAAAGTATATTATTTCCGAAGAAATGCGTGGGTTTAAAATTATATTCCTTTCCAAGAAAACACCAACTCATATTGGCCATATAGAAATCGCAAACACGTTTGGTTTAATGCAATTCCTTTTAAATAAAAGGGATACTTCCATCAGTGTAGCAATCGATCACATGCATATATATTATCAAAGACTTTAGTGTAAGTGCTGTCATCAAGCTAAGCAACCTAATAGTCTATTAAAATATACAAAAATGTAGTAATGATGCACTCTTGTGACAATAGTTAGGCAAAAGTATCAAAAAGAGGGCAGAAACCAAACCGTAAAAGAAAGGAAACGTGTAAATCCAAGGTGGGAGACGTAAGTCAAACTACTAAGGATCATAAAGAGTATCAAGAGTTAAAAGGACATATACATGTACATACAATAGACAAGCGTCCTCTGGAAGAAACGACGAATTAAGAACAGATGGATCTGATTCAAAGGCGACTCGTGATTGCGATGAACGATTGCTCCAAGTGGGACCACTAATTTCATGTAATTCACGAAGAAAATCTTCACTGATAGAGATAAATGATTTTCCACAGCCAACACACAAGATCCTAGTTCAAGGCAAAGGCATTTCTTTGAAAGGGCACGAAATCAACTACTGTTGAATCCAAGGATCTTCCAAAGAGGCCAAAGATGCTAATCCCGAATCCAGTGCAGCAAAAACCAGTGAAGCGCAAGGCAGGGAGTCTGGGGTATTAGATGTAAACAGATTTATAGTAGAACCTTCGAAGAATCCAGAAATATTTTGAAATACTGGCGTTAAACAACATTGGTCACAGACAAAAAGGCCATGGGATAAGAATATGTCGAAAGATTTACTTATCAAATCGATTAAATTGATGACCACGATCTACCACGAACCAAGGATTGACCAGGGAAATTATATTTATAGCGGAACTAGATTACAGTCTAAAGCGCATGAAAATGCGGGGGTATTGTAGTAGTTTAACATTACAATAAACTTAGTTACTTGTAGGATTCATGTACTACTTAAAATTCCTACATGTGGAGCTTAAATTCTTTGAGTGTTTAGTAATAGATCTGTAATTCTTATTCGCGTCTTTCCAATATTTTGTTTTATGTCACAATGCTCGGCACATATTATATTGAAAGTCCAACGTAATAAGATCAATCTTTAAAATAATGGCATTAAAAAATTAAATTTATAACATTATCCCGTTCACAAATAATCGGTCGACTTTAAATTATTCGGGCAATCACTTTTCTTTGTAGGGCATCATTGTTAAGCTCTTCAAATAACAGTTACTTTTCATGATCAAATTAGTATTTCGTGTTAGATAAACTACTAGAAGGCATATTTGTATGGCTTTTATATGTAGCCTCAACAAATTAGCATCCTTTTACGGCTTTAGTTAATACTCCAAAATCATTCTTTCTGTTTAAAATTAAAAAAAGTGTTTATATTATCGTCTTACTTTTTCCCTTTGGGTAAGTGCACATATTACATATTGCAGCATTCATTATGTATTCAAACTGTTAATCTACCGGCACATCCACCAAAAGTGTAATGCTTATACCATTTATTTGTTCCTTGGTAATAAAGATTTTACATTTATATATCCAGCCAAGAAGCAAAGCTTCTTCTACATGGTTGTTTTAAATTTTTTGCATTCATTCCACCAATGCTGCAATTGGTTTAAATCAGCACATTTCAATTTTGTTAGAAAAAACACTTATCTCATTCGAGGGATATCCACATTTGAATTGAACTATATTTGCTAATTCTCGGTTCTGGGTCCGGTACTATTCCTTCCTTTTATTAATGACATAGTCGACTTAATTTTTTATACGTGGACGATACTAAAGTTGTAGTTTCTGGAATTGATCCGGCGCAGATCCGTGACCGTCGGTATCTTCTGTAACTTGACGAGGGCATGCGATTGTGTTGATCATCAAGTTCTCTTAGACAAATTTTATTTTATGGCGTGAGAGATGTGATTGTCGATTGGTTTCGATTATATTTGTCTGATCGTGTTCCTTATGTTAGTCTTTTAAGTCGAGAAAGGCTATCAAATACTTCTATTCCTCTACTTTGCCAACGTACCTTGGTGTTCCGCAAGGATCGGTTCTGGGTCCGGTACTATTCCTTCCTTTTATTAATGACATAGTCGACTTTATTTTTTATACGTGGACGATACTAAAGTTGTAGTTTCTGGAATTGATCCGGCGCAGATCCGTGACCGTGCTAACACCCTCTTGGTGGAGCTCGGTCAGTAGTTTCATTGTAATGGACTCCCTATTAATGCTTCAAAGACATTCCTCATGTTTTTTTCGTACCCCCCAGTCCAGAGCTGATTATAATGTGGATATTCGTTTGAACGATGAGTTACTGAAAAGTCAAAGCTCTATTAATTTGCTAAAATGGACCAATAGAAACAATAATATGAAAATAAAAGTATCTTTTTTACTAATGACATCAGAATGGAATGAACAATTTATTTATTTATTTATTTTTCATTTACGTATTATTATTATTATTATTATTATTATTATTATTATTATTTATTGCGAGCATGCTAAAAATGTTCTCCAAAATAGCATAACATATGGAATTATCTTCTGGGGCTCATCTACTCACGCGTATGATGTTTTTATCGCGCAAAAACCGAGTTGCAGTATCGCAGGTATCGGCACCAATGAATCCTGTAGGCCATTCTTTAAGAAATTTAATATCCTGCCTTTGCCTTCCGAGGTCATTCTGGAGATCTTTGCTCACACTTTTGTCAATCGCGACAACTTTCTCTTAAATTCTGATTTTACTCCTATAACACGAGGAGGGGCTCTAACTTCCTTTTGCCGTTGAGTAGGCTTCGTGTAACTCAAAGGTGTCCCATTCTTGCAGGCCTACGACTCCTTGAAGGTCTTCAAGACAAGATTGCGTCAATTATTGCTCCACCACTGCGTATACTCTGACACGGAGTTTTTAGCTGTCCTAGAATAGTATTAAATTTTTAGCCCTTTCCAATAATTGTTAAAAATTGGCTTAATAAATCAAAAAAAAAAATGTTATAGTTAAAGTAATTGCTTCATCATAGATGTTTGCTAAATTTATGTTTATCATTCATATAGATTAATCTTTTACAACTTTGTATCTTCGGTAAATAGCAGTTTTTAATGCAATGCCGTGAAGGATTAATATAACATGACAAAATCAGAATTATTGTTCTTACAATACGGAATACTCGTGCAATACCTAATTAACAAAATTGGGATTTTAACTTTCTCAGCCTTTCTGGCGAAATGCCATACTTGACTTAAGCGCATCCTTTCACACTTGATATATGTAGGTTTCAGGAAATAAAAAGTTAATTTCTCAATGGACGCACGTACTAAATTATGCACTCTCCCTCATAATAGGATAAGCGTATTCAATTTCTCCAATCCGATAAAAATCTACTTTTTACAAGTACCCAGATACATTATGCTTTCCATCTACCTAATGTATTTATGCATTGAATTTCAACACCTCACAAGCGTTCGATATTTATATTGTATCAATAAACTCTATAACCCAAACTGGTAAAGAACATTCCGCGTTTGCCAGTTGGCGATGTCGTGGTTACGACTGCGTAAGCAGAGGTCAAATACTTTACTATTGTACGCGCGCATTTGCATGTGACAGCTGTTGTATTCCATTTTATCTTTTCGCATATACGGGTGTACCAGTATGTTCACGTGTCTCTATATGTGACCACCGAGTAAGTATATAATCGAACTATTCTCTACATCCTGACAATCAGGGGCCGTGCTTCCTGTAATCTATGACGCAGCTTATGGCGTGCAATTGGAACTGATAGTCGAACATGTCGTTTATATATCTTACTCACGTTTGTTTGTATTCTGAAAATCAATTTTTAACATATGTTTGTTACCCTCTTTAATTCTGTACTAGTCCACTATTCATGCAAGTGCAGTCGATTAGGGTTAAGGAAAAAATTGTTTTAGAAAGCTTTATTAAACTAAAAATAATTAATCCTTCATTACTAAGGCAAAATCGACGAGAGCTTGAAGTATTCGAATTAGAATGATTAATTTAAATTGCTAAAAAAATGTGGGTGGAAATTTCATATTTGGGAAATAAATTCTGTTTGGTCTGGAACCTGTTTTTAATTTACTTTCGATTTTTTATTTCAAACAAGCTTTTACAGTTGAGCGAAAGCTATTTTCGTTTCCCTAAACTCTTAATTTTCCTTAATAAATATAATGCCCTAAAACCAAATCAAAATGGTTATAGGAAAGGTCACTCCACAGTGACTGCTTTCGTTTGTCTTTTAGAAAGTATAAATAAATCAGTTGACGAAGGAAATCAGACGGCATGCGGTGCTTTTCGATATGAAAAAAGCTGATTGATTGAATTAATATAGATTTTGCACTGAAGAAATTAAACGCATTGAGTATAAAGGGCTAAACATTTCAATGGATTGAGCTATACAGGAGATAACAATGAGTCAAGAAGTTACGTTAAATCATGGAATTGGTCAAGGTTCGGTCCTTGGTCCTTTTATTTTCACAATTTTTGTGAACGAGCTACCGATTTATATTGACGGAAAGATCGTATTGTATGCCGATGATGCAATGGTTGTAATTAAAGCAGATTGCGAAACTGGACTGCAAGCTAAAGTACGTCGGATAATATATCAACTCGATGATTGGTAAAATAGAAATCATCTTGTACGTAATACAAGGAAAACCAGTTTAGTTCGATTTTGTACTAAGCAGAGACACTTAAAACCATTAGAAGTACGATATAACTGATGTACACAACCTCACTACGCGGTTCTGCGGTTTGATATCTCCACCACCTCATAGATCAGTCTTGTATACAAGGTCTTTCTCATTTAATAATTACCGCAGATTTAATTGTATTCCACTGTACTTAAAATCTTGTCCTATTAACCAGTTTAAGTTAAAGTTGCGAAACATACTGTTCCAAGAGCAGTAAAGTCTCTGTGCTCTGCCTTTATGGAATCTCCTTGCCTGTTGCCGATGTAGAATCATTATCAAAAGAATTTTTTGTCTTTTTTTTCAAACTTGTAGATGTACGATGGATACCTACACAGATAAAAATACGGAGTTGAATCTAACACCGTTTTAACTCTTTTCCGGTGTTCCCTCGCGACCATCCGTTTAAGGAGCCTCCATTTCTGAGTTAAATGTTTTGCTACTAAACGGATGGAATACAGAGATAATTTTGCTTTCCATAGGGGAAAAACATCTTTAACCGAGGCAACTAATGCGTTAAGACCAATTTGTCTCTCTTATGCAGTTTTACTATTTTGCAATAAATGTAAAAGTTTCCGAAATGGAGAAATTTTAACTCCTACTGCTGTTATTAAAATGAATAACGGATGTTGTTTCCCCCATATGTATGCAATACTACTATCGTATCAGATAAAATTATCTCCGTTGCTAATGCAAGTAACTCCACTTGGAAATAATTACATCCGCAATAAACAACGGACGGTATTAAATAAATCCACAGTGAATATAATTTTCTCCGTCAGAGAAAAGATTTTGCTCCATATTGGATCAAATTATTTCCGGTACGGAAACATGTTAACTCCGTTTCGGAATGTATTTCATCCTTTACACATGAATTTATTTCCGTTAAGAAGGTACCTGCCACAGAGAGAGAAGAGAATATCTCTCTAGTGAGAAGGTTTTTAACTCTATTTTTATGTTACCTAGCTCCATAGTAGCTAAGTTTAACATCATATTGGAGTTAATCAATGAGGGCTATTCTATGTGGACAGAAGCACTTTGCTCAGTGCATTTATTCTATTATTTATCATTAAAAATGCATCAAAAATGTCGTCGAACCTCAGTTCTTGAATTATTTTTTATATATCCTAATGATTACTAGGATAGGCACACTGAGCACGTCTCTTCTGCGGTCACAGAGCAGCCGTCATTGGAATTGCTTTATTTATCCATAATATAGTCGCTTCTTTGAGTTTGGTACCGACCGTGGGTTGAAGGCACAACACAGTTGAAACACCATGATTCAGCTAGATAAACGTGCTTTTATTCAGGAGCTAACACCTAGAATGTAGTGGGGGCCAATTAAAAATTGGTACATCATAGATTGAAAATTAAATAAGGATGCACAAGTTTTTACCTGCTTTATCTACATCTGCCTTGGTGATGTTTGCTCCCATAACTCTTACCCCATCTTTTATGGTTTTCGTACTTTACTCTGATGTGTATTTTATAAATTTCAGGTACAGTGCATTCCGTCATATCCTTCTTCATTCTCGAACTATTGCAAAGTGACTACGTCCAGACTTGTTGCACATGCGCTGCACTAATATCACTTTAATAAATGCGCATGCCCTATGCAAACTTGCAATTTTCAAATGTTTAGGGAAACAGTTACGATTTGGAGAACAAATGTTCCCAATCGGAGGTATCCGTTCCCTTTTTGGCGTTGAGGTATTAGAAATAGAAACATCTGTTAAGTAAACAAATTATCACCTCCGTGAAGGAGAAAATATAATGCAATGTTAGGGATATTTGTTCACATTTAGGGCTTAAATACGGTAGTGTAGATGCGGAGAGAAAGCGGAGATTATTTCTTCCTTGAAAATCGTGTTAGAAAGCGGAGTAAATTCAATCTCTCCGTTGTGGTTGAGATTTTGTACAAAACCGAGGAAATACTTTCTGTTTTCAGCTATGGCAACTCCTTTTTGGAACAAAATATTTCCAAAACGGAGACTCCTTATTTCACTCCCTCAAATTTTTACCTGTGTACACTTATATTTTAAATTTAATTTATTTGTATTATAAACTTATGGACAAGCAGAATATAGTTTTAGGTTACTATTAGGCATATATATTAAACTTATACTTTTTTCCATATATAGGGTTAGATATAAACAGTATTTCTGAATCTCGCCCTAGGGTTGCTAGCACTGTAATACTACTCTCTATAACATGTATATGATTATATAATGACATTGCTGCAATAAAGGCATTATTATTATTATTATATAACAATATTAATTTGGTATCACAGTCTGTTTTCAAATATTTGGGAACATGTATTGATGCTAACCTAACTTGGACCACTTAAACTGAACATTTAAGTAAAACGATCAGTAAAGTAAATTTACAATCTAAAAGCGTCTGAAAGCTGCAGGGAAGTATTATAACATTTAATATCATAACATTATCGGGTCTTTATGTTTATAACTGCGTCAAGTTTGTTCATAACAACTCAGATAGTTTTTCTGTTGGAAAATTTCATGACTGTAATACACGGCATCGGGATCTACTTATGCTTCATGAGCATAGAACCACGTCATTTGAGAATTCAGGCAAAAAGTTTTGCAACACATTGCTCGCGCGCGATGGGGATGTGGCGGGGCGCCTATTTTTACGAGAAGCTAGAAGAAGCTATATTAACAATTTGTCCTTGACCAAATAGCTGAAGCCAGAGTTAGGTTCTTGGCGCACTATATTTTTTTATTGGATTACACGCGTTGTTGGTGGCACTTTGATTTGTTAATCTAAGAACTATAGTAGTTTGTAATATAGATTTTTGTGTTATTTTTGGTTATATATTGCTGTTGACATGCCCAATTTCTTCATCTATTGTACTTATCCATGGACGAAATAAATTATTATTATTAAGAAAAGCACCCTTTCCGTTAGCAGTATGCTAAGTATTACCAAATATTGTACGGTATATATGGTCAAAGAAATGTTCCACTGGCGTACTCTAGATGGCACCATAAGTATTCTCTTATGGAAATATATTACCACTACAAATGCACAAAAATAGAAAATATTGGTGGTGACATCTATAGTGCGCCAGTGGAACATTTCTTGGACCATATGTATACTGGTATAATATTTGGTATTACTAAAAAAAGTTATTAAAATAAAAAGTTATGTAAAATTTCAGAATTGATTTTGTCAATCTTGCCTCGGGTAAAATACTTTTTAGCTCACAGTATACCAATATCTTGCCAAAAAAAGTTGTTTAGACCAAAAAGTTTGATATCATATAAAATTTCAAAAAGATCAAGTAAATTTCATTAAATTCGCTTCGGAAACAACTGATTGACACTATCTCAGCAAAAACTATTATTTATTAGTTAGTATTAAATACAAAACAAATATTGTATTTGGCTTGCTTCACAATTTGCACATTTTGGCACTCTAACCCTGAACTCTGGGCCACTGTAGGTAACCTCATAAATAAAAATCTACTTGGGTTAAATCTGGTGATCTCGCTGGCCAGTGGATTGCGCCATGACGCCCGATCCACCTTTCATGAAAGTACTGGTTTAAAAAAATTGTAAGCAGACGCGTTGAATGTGCTGGACATCTATCTTGCTGAAAATAAAACCCTCTAAATTCACCTTTCATTGTAGATAAAAAGAAGATTTCGAGCATTTCCAAATATGTATTGTAAAATAATAAAAAAAAAATTAATTAAATTGATTGATTAAAATTGTCAATATTTTTTTTTAATCTCAGGGTCGTTGAAGGATTCGAAATAACGATATCTGAATAGAATCACTTACCTTGACTATATTCAAATTGTAACTTATTTGGCGCCTTTCAAATTGTGATTTTTCGATAGTGTGACCACTGTGTGAACTGTAAAAATTCCTGTTTATCTGCTTTGACAGATGTATTTTTTATTAAATTAATTTTTTTTTATTTAAAACGAAATTTTGATGATATCTGAATTACATACATATATTTGACTATAAAATACTTGTTTTAATAAATTAGATGATTTATATTTTTGCTTGATAGTGTTTATTCTTTCTAAAGCATGATTTTTCTGAAATATAAGTTATTTATCATCTGTTTCCTTGATATGTATCTTTTGTATTAACAGTTGTGAAACAACTTGATACTTTGAATCGAAATGTTTATCTGATTTTTAAATTATATCACAATATGTTGATTTCGATTAATGTCAATATAATTTTATCATGTCTTATTACAGCCGGTACATTTACATGTGGATTTTCTTGAGACCAGTGTTTATAGTTTTGTGTAGATACGATGCCATTTGTTGTAAACATTGATTCATCTGAAGAAGTATTTTTCTTGAAAATTCCTGCTATTTAAAATGTTTTCTGCAGTGTCAAACAAACAGCAATTGTTGGCTATGATTGGCTATCTTCTAACTATGTAGTTTAATGGATCTGAAAGGTTTAATTTTATTTATTTGAAAATTCCTTGTTATTGTTCCCTTAGTAAGAGTGTAGCTGTATTTTTATAGAAGATTATGAGGAAGTCGTTCTGAACAACCTCTTTTCAGTAACATTGGTGCACTGAAAACGGAAGAGTCGAAAGCACGTTTTAATAACGTTTGCTTTGCATAAACAAAAGAACCAAAGATTGGTCCTATAACAATGAAAGAAATCATTGTTCACATGAAATAATGCATTAAAATTGGTGCAAAGAACGAGTTTATCAAATCAATGAAAAATATTGTATTAAATAACGACGGAGTTTATTGAGTAATAAATCATTAATTCTATTAATGAAACCAAAATCATTGCAAATGAAATGGTAGCTTGATTAACATAATGAAATATGTTATTGTTGTCATGAACACCAGCTTTGTTTTAACAACTGTATTAGGTCTACTAAATGACCGTGAGTTATTAATTTTATGTGTAAACTCCAGTAGAAGAATGAAGAAAGCCGCATACAATGATTGAATTGCAGTAAAAGTAATATTAGAAACAACTAGATTGATATTAAGCATTGATGATTACCAAAAAAACACGTCAAAAGAAAATGCCTAAAATTAACTGTAAAAATGCCACCATGGCAATTTCTTTCATGGTCTCTTGTGAAGGAATCACCATACATGGAGAAAAGGGAATAGAAATGTAAGTTTCTGCCTATCAAGCGTCTTTAGCGTTCCTCCAAGAGCAAATACACATTCTTCAGTATAGTGTTATTATCGATTTCCTCCTAAGAGATCACGAGTTTAGATGCATGCCCTTTAAGGGCCACATGCCAAACTTTCACTCAGTCAGTCACCGCGGCGTAAGTCTGTAATTCAATCACTGCCGTACACCTTTCATTAAGGTATGCTATCTGCTCGTTCTTGCAATAACCGCAAACATTGTATTAACGAAGAAAGTATTATTTATTACTTTATTGTGTTCATATCGTTAATAATTTTATGAAAACTCTAAGTAAAAATAACAATATATATATTCGTTCATATTCAAAAACTGAAAACTATTTATCGAACGTGTGAAAATATAGTTACCATAAAAAATATTATCCATGGACTAATGTGCAATGATTTGTTATAATAATAAAAGCTAATTTATTTCACTAATGAATCTTGTTATTAGTTAATCACAAATTGAATATATATTAGTTTCATCGTGACAACGACACATTACGTTCCGTCAATGAAAATTCACTCAATGAATTTTGTTTGTTTCTATCACAGTATTTTTCTCAGTGCAGACGCACGTGATTCAACACATGCATTCAAATTTTTTCATTGAACCTGTGAATATACATTATTATAGAAATGTAAATAACTGCACTTCAATGATTTCTATTCGTTGTCTTCTTTTATTCATATATTTAATGAATGCGTTAGCCAACATGACGTACACTTTTCATCAAGATATGTTATCTGCTCGTTCTTGCAATAAATTACAAACCAAATAACGAAGGGAGTACTATTTAATACTTTATTGCGTTCATATGGCGAATATTTTTATGAAAATTGTACAAAAATAACAATATATATTCGTTCATATACATATTATTAACGGAAAATTTATTGAATGTATGAAAACATGGTTACTATAACATATAGTAGGTATCTAATGGATTAATGTAAAATGATTTGTTATAATAATGAAAACGAATTTATTTCATTAATGAATCTTGTTATTGCTTAATCAACGATTGTAAATAATATTTTATCAAAACAATGACACATTTCGTTCTATCGACGAAAATTCACTCAATAAATATAGATTATTGATACTACGACCAGTATTTTTCTCAGTACATGTTACATAACAATCGCCTTGTACATATAAAATACTATTTAAAAATATAACTAACTGCTGTTTTTTCAGTTATTTTTAGAGATCTAGGATTTTAGCCAAAATATTTACACTTTTCCTCTTGCAACTTTTATACCAAAATTTTTGTAAAAGTTTAAGGAACAAAAAGATAATATAAATATTTGTTTTTTAGAATTTTTAAAATTCTAGAATCTTAGAATTCAGTACACGGCATCCTACCCAAGGTATTCACTTTAAACCAAAAATTTGACAGTTGTTTTTAGAGATCTGTAATTTTAACCAGACTATTTACACTTTTGCTCTTGCAACTTTTATACCAAAAGTTTAACGAACGAAGAAGATAATATTATCTTCTTCGTTATAATACATATGTATATACACATATAACATAAAATACATACGTATATATGTATTTTGTGTTAAAATAAAATTATTTTATGAGAAGAAAAACGACAATAACAACCTGTGTATGGTTTAGCAGCACACTTGAAACGTTTAAGCCAACAACATCTTTTACTACTTCCTAATACTAGCCATCAAGAAAGAAAATTTAATCTTAAACACGCTCCGATATAATTGGATTTTGCAGTACATGACCTTCTACAAGTTTTACGTTGCTTTTACATGATCCAATTTAAATAAAAAACCATAAATGCAGTCCAGTATAATTGGTTCTTGCTAGACTACGACAATATTGATCAATTTAAATATATCTTCTTTAATATATATACTAGATATTATTTCTCAGAATTTACATTATCCTATTTTTATTTTAAATTTTTGTGTGAAATTTTTGTTTGTTTTGTGACTTGCAAACTGCCGGCTTTTAAAAAACCGACTTTTAAATTATATATTGAACAAAAGTTTTTGCAAATTGAGAAGAAATACTTACAGAACATTTTGACCAAAAAAGAAAAAAAAGCATTTTTTTTCAATATTTTTCAAGTACCAAATTCCTACATGTAAATTTTATCCCTCACGGAAGGATTAAAGACTTCCCAAATGTTAATGATTTTATAATTTCAGTACGTTAAAAACGCTCTGTTTGTAACTCTTAAAATTATAAAGATATATAAAATATAGCAACTGTTGGATATTTCTGTGACGTGCCTATATCGCGTGAAAAGTCGCGAGCTGTTGATTGCATTCTAGGCGACTGGCAATGGGAAGGTCTTCAACTCTAGGCGTAGCTACGCAAGAAGCCACAGCACAGATTTATTAACGTTCGACGAATAGTCATAGTTCAGCCGAATTAAATTGAGCCTGATATTTTTTTTGTTAGACAGCGATAGCATATGGATTCGAGATGTTAAATCGAAGCATATATCTGACACATAACCGCCCAGCAGAATAGCATGCGTATTTCTCGACTTTGTTAACTAATAGAAATAATATTTTTCATTCTTCTATGATTAAATTACGGCAATCGACAGGTCGAAAACGCGTTCTTGGTATAAGGCAAGCATTTAGAATTGTCCTCTTGTTGCTTTGCCTGGAGGGATATTTTGAAACAATCCGGATTTCAAAATTGTTGGGAATTACAGCAAATTTTAACCAATAAACTTTCAATCGTAATTAATATTGCTTTTGTTTCTGTTTCATGGATATATTATTTCTTTCTTAGTTATTTTACTTATTTACTATGTTAATTTTGGCTTTATTCGTCAAAATGTGGTTAACAATAATAACTAGAGATGGTTATTTTTTCCGGCGCAGAATCATTTTATTTAGCTATATATTTTGCATAATTGCATTAATTTTCACAAGTGGCGTCTTTACTGTAAGATCTAGGCTAAACTCTAAACTTACATTATTGTGATGTAAAAATACTTGATTTCAGCTTAGTGTGACGAATTACAATAGAAATTAAGTATTTTTATTTATTTAAGTATTTACTATGACTGTTTCTGAAAATGTTTTGTAAGAGAAAACACGAGTTACTGCCCTGAAAAACCAATATATTTAAACCAACCAAATATATTTTGTTAAGCATATTTTTCTTGTAACAAGCATGCCCTGTGATGTTTCAAATATATGTAAAAAATGTACACTATTGACTGAAACAAAATATTTGGTTAGAAAGATTAATATATTGAAACACATTATTTAGTTCAATATGGTCTTAACACAATAATATAGTTCAACTTTGTAAAAATGTTGGATTGGTTCAATTACTTTCATATTATTGAGACAACATCGGTACTTTGTTAACTCAAACAAATTTGCAAAAATTGCAAGCTTCTTTACAGTAAGAAATTAACAAATTAATGTATTTCTGCTAATAACTGTAATAATTAAGAGGAATTTTTCCCAAGAAAATTTTTCTCCTCACCTAGGTTTCGAACCTACATACTCTCGTTTACCGGACGAACGCTCTACCAATTAAGCTAGAGAGGAACATATATATTCGAGCGATAAATCGACGATATAGAAGGACGTCGGTCTGCCAAGATCTTGGACATATCTCAAAATTTACGAATTGCTGTTTCTGAAGCAAAAAAGCTAATGTTAAGACGGGCATCGGCCTGTCGACATAGCAGTAATAATTATGTCCACCAACTGCCAACATCCCTCGAGATTTACGTATTGTCGTTAATGAAATCAACAAACAAATCCTGAAACTAATAAAATCTCGTTTATTTTAGAGATATTGCGAAAATTAAGAAAATAATTGGTATAAAAAGCGATCATAATATTTTGTTAGTTCTAGTTTATTAATTTAACAAACCCATTAATTTCACTTAAACAATAAGTTTAATTTGAGAAGTGAATATTATTAAATAAGGATTACGCTAATCATAATTGTAGTTAATTTAATGTAATTATTATGTTCAGATTACTTCTTTTTCCAATCCTAGCTCACGCTTTTGTAAATAGGTTTTGTAATCTAGGGATTATAAGTTTTCTACCCATATAGTTACGTTCAATAGGTATATGTGATACAGCCATTGTTGTAAAGATGGCGCCTCCCCTCCCTATATCACTCAAACACGGTTATAACCTCAATTAGATATTTAGTAAAGTGAAGCCAATATATATTTTACTTAAAAGAAAAATATTGTTACTTTAAAAAATATATATTTGAAATAAGCAAATAAATCTAATAGTTTCTACAAAATGTTTTGTTCTCCTGTATGCTATTTCTATTTGAGTCAATAAATTTTATTGTTTGAAGTAAATGTTCCATTTAATCAATTGTACAAAATTTTATTTGAATTATATACATATATGTATATCTCATTATTTCAATGAAATAATTAGTTATTTTAAGTATTACATACATTTGACCCAATAAAATATAATATTTGAGCAAAATATTTTATTTGTTTAATTCTATTAGAGATATTGGTAAAACAAACAAATTTTATTAACAATATTATTTGCTTGGCCCAACAATATATTTGTTTGCTCATATTTAAACAAAGATTTTGGTTAAGTCAACCAAATGGGTTTTTCAGTATATGAATACATGAACCTAATAAATTATGAATAATAATAGTGATTTAGTAATTAGAAAATAATTCATATTTTTATAAAAATATTATAATAATAATCAATGGTTTTAATTATTATCAATAAAAATATACTACTCAATTTGGTAGTGTATTTTTTAAATAAAAAAGCCTACTTTGTATTGTAATTATTTCATATTCATTTAGTATCTATTAAAATTAATCATGTATTTTGACTTAAAATATAATATGAATTTACTCTAAATTTCACGATTCGAGTAAGCTAATGCATAGTTGAACAACATACATAATATGTATAAATAATAAAAATATGAATAATGGCAAAAACAGCCATCTCTAATAATAACGATTTTTATTTCTAATTTTGAATTAAAACTTCGAGCTTATTAACGTTATGAATTTTACAAACTTAATTGTTAAAT
Organism: Protaetia brevitarsis; assembly: GCA_004143645.1. NCBI lineage: Eukaryota > Metazoa > Arthropoda > Insecta > Coleoptera > Scarabaeidae > Protaetia > Protaetia brevitarsis. The sequence goes on from RXPK01000047.1 coordinate 1,434,912, forward strand.
ACTCAATTCAAATTTACTTAGCAAACATTTTTATTTTATAAAAATGAATGATAAATATAGTCCTTTCCAATCTTGCTTTATTGAGTATAATCTTTACATGTACAGGCCGAAACATGTAAAGATTATACTCAATAAAACAAGATTGGTAAGGACTATATTTATCATTCATTTTTATACACATTTATCCAATCCAATGGAGACCAATAATATTTTTATTTTTGCTACATTTTTAGTATTTATAAAATTAATACATTCATAACATCAATATGAAAATAACATAAAACGTTAACCTAATTAGTGGCAAAATTGATTGGGTAGGCTAGGCACTCATTATTTCTTGGTAAAATTTGTTTATTTCTTTAAAGGACTAAAAAGAATCACAGTTGAATTCTTTGATGCATTTAGTAACGTAGTATTATTTATTTTGCATTATATCTGCTTTTTTCATTCAACAGAGAGTAACTGCACCATAATTTCGCTAATTGTGAGACAAAGATGCTTTAGTGATGTACAAGTATTTCGTATTTTGGCATAATTTGTTTATTTCTTTAAAGGACTAAAAAGAATCACAGTTGAATTCTTTGATGCATTCAGCAACGTAGTATTATTTATTTTGCATTATATCTGCTCTTTTCATTCAACAGAGAGTAACTGCACTTAATTTCGCTAATTGTGAGACTAAGATGCTTTAGTGATGGACAAGTATTTCGTATTTTGGCATAATTTAACGTGATCTGTAACTATTTAGTGCTTGTTGGTACTTCTTCACCTTTACTAGCACTCAAGGTGGAATATTGAAAGAATAAATACTTTAAAAAAAAATATTAATTTCATGCTCATTATACATTATGTATAAAACTTTCAACATTCAGATTTTAAAGACTAATATAACTAATATAACTCTACTTACAAATCAAATATAGTTTTTTCTAAGCTAAAAAATACTTTTTACTTCTCGCGCTTTCCTACAATTCTGCTTAAATTTCTTCCCATTATATCCATATGTCGAAAATGTAATCTTTTATTTATTGTCATGATAGTCAATAATATACTTTACTACTTAACTCAAATAAAATCTATTGCTGATATTTAAGAAAATAATCCCAGGATAATATTGAGTTTATCACGGTATTACTAACGCAAAATCGTTTTACCTCTCTATTTTAAATGCACAGACCTCTAAATACGTTTATGGCAATAAACTCAGCCGTTAATACTTCTATAAGACCGATAACGTCAATATAAATGTATCATATTCGTATACCTATACGAAAATAAATATTTATAATTCTAAATAATGAATGCGCCCAAACGATATCTCCTTATTATTCCAACAATAACCTCTTGAGATTTTACGATACAATAAACTCCATAGGAGAGAATCGCCTTCGCGTGTTTGACATGCAAATACGATACCCTAATGCATACTGCATTTACTGTAAACGCGTACATGACACGACATCTAGATTTTAACGCCAATGACTAATACGACTTTACATATCCTTTTCAGATACTATTCTGCACGTTAAATACACATAAAGTCGACATGAAATGCCTGCTGGGCGGACAAATAGGTTTAGAAGATTTTATATTCGCCCACAAGAAAGGTAAGAGACATCAATCTTGTTTTTATTTCCCGCCTAGATAGTAGATATGTCTGTCATTCCTTGTAATACAATAATTTATTTCCCCGTATTCCGATAAAATAGAGTAATTATCGTTGATATACGGTTGCGAAATAGTTCGAAACAATTCTGTTACCGTTGAGAATTACAAGAGACATCAGTGCTCGTAAAATTCTTTCTGCTTATATGAAACTAGTTGATAGCTGTAATCGGTTACATTTATTGCGCGACATGTTCATGCAGGAAGTAAACCTTAGCGCTAATTGCTGTTCGAATCGAGTGTATCTTCTGTAATATGTGTGTCGGTCACCTGGTTATGACAATTTCTTCGCCTTAACTGGAATAAGCGGTATTGAAGTGGTACATACAATGAATTGATCAAGTTACGATGAAATGTAACAGAACGGGAAACATTCTTGAGAAATCTATTTAGAACAGTAGTAGTTCAGAATAATAATTTAAGCAGGATTATAATTATCATTAGCTACCGTAAATAACCCCAAATTTAACTTCAATTTTCAAAATAACAGATTTCAGATTATATTTCTCTATTTGTGCCTCAAAGGTCACAAGATAACAAAAGACGTACTACTGAAAACGCCTTACATCGTATTTTGGACTGAATTTTTTAATAAATCATCCCTTTGGTATAAAGTTGTACAGAAAGCGTTTCTGGAGAAAATGATGAATAGATTTTAATCATAAAAAACGTTTTTTGAGGAAAAGTCCAACTGAGAGTCAAAAAAGTGTACTTTTAGACTCATTTTGCAACTCATGGCTTTATATGAGGCAAGCAGATTGTTAACAATTCTACATAGTTTTCGGGTTTACGATTTCCCAAGCAGCCGTCGCAAATCTTCGTAAAAGACAACCATGCTGCTTTTTCAATTCCATTTAGCGCCTCAACAAAGTAGCCGTCTGATCTGTAATCAAACCCGCTGTTAGTTTTATCTTTATTTATATACTCTTCACAAATTTTTTCATCAACCCAATTTAATGTACAAAGGAGCAAATAATTTTTTTAAGAATCAACAAGTGGGGGTACCAATGACATTATTTCCTGTTGTCAGTGAAGTTTGTATTGACCACTCTTCTTCTTTCCACTATTTCCACTTTCTGGAGAAACTTACTGGCTGCTATTAAAAAAAAAATGAGTTGTCACAAATTGAAGATTTCATTTTGTCCCCTCTCTTCCTGCGATCAGTTTAATATTTCTTAATTTCATTGTTGGAAATACATACCCCATTTGGTCTATATTATTTACAATGACAATGAAAAAAAAATCCACTGTATCAACTGCAAACAACTTAAAAATTCGTGAACCACTACATACATACAATATTAATTTAGAAGGAACACTACGTACAGCCAACTTGGCAACCTAATTGCTACTGATAGAAAAACTACTGATTGGTTTATAAGAGGGAGGATTACTAATGCACATGACCTGCAATGATAGAGCTGAGGCTTTTGTATAAGCTTTTAGCCATCTAGCGAAGAGGGATTGTATTTTCAAATACTATCTCAAGCAGAAGGATAGGTATCTGTAAATAAAAGGCAAATTAAAAAATAAAAATTTATATTTATTATTCATTAAAATATTAGCCGGGTGATTCTTTATAAAAATCATAAAAATATACAGGTGGGCCACCACATTCGCGTCGGTTTATATAAGAAAAGTGGTAACATATTTTCAATTCTTTTTGTTAAGGGTTATACAGGTTCAGAAGGACCGCATTTCAAAATTATTTTGAAGTATACAGGGTTACTTGCCTTTAAAGATAGCGAAAATTCAAAGTATGTTTTTGTTCACCCTGTATAGTTTTTTTGCATTACTTTTATTTTATTATCAAATCTTTGGATTTAGTTAAAAAATAAATACAGTTTAAAATATCTAGCTTAAATATGCATGATAAGCATGCCTCTTAAATTTTAGTCTACATTTTGAAGAATAGTTAATTATCTAGTAAACGAGTTGAGTTAGGCATAAGAAACCTAACATCAACTTGTCTTTATTTAGTCTATACTATCAAAATATGCCATAATTTACAGGGTATTCCATTTAATTTTTCACAACTTTGGTGTGTAACTTTTCTTTGAGTCACCCGGTATACTTCAAAATAATTTTTAAATATGGTCCTTTTGAACCCGTATAACCCTTAACAAAAACGATTTGAAAATATGTTACCACTTTCCGTATATAAACCGACGCGAATATGGTGGTCCACCTGTATATGTATAATTCCAATAGCCCTTAACGAGATTTAATTTAGTAGGTATGGATATTAAGCGGATAATTAAGGACAGGTTGTGTTTTACATCCAATCTAACCATATCATAACTACGATATGCCAATATCAATAATGCTCCTTCTGTTCAGATATACCAAAATGTTATCATCGCTGTTATTACATAGACGACGTATGTTATACAGTCATCTCTCATCGTTATCTGACACGTTATGAAACGGTTTTATATCAGCCCCTCCGCCATAATTTATGAATCGATTCCTCTAATACTGTAAACATTTCGCTTTTTTTCTGTTTCAGGTCGACCGAAAGAAGTGGATATAGTGAAAAGCGACGACGCATTAGGGCTTACGATAACCGATAATGGTGCTGGATACGCCTTTATTAAGAGGATAAAGGAAGGTTCAATCGTAGACAAATTACCTCACATACAGGTTTGTATCCCGTTTTATGCTAGACTGCCCGTATGGCTTATCGATGGGTTTGTTTGCATGCACTTGACGAAGCATGAAATTTCAAGTAGCAAAAGTGGTGGGTGCCTAGCGATTAATTGATAAAGCTCTAAATTACGTTAAATATGTTAGGCTTCAGTCTGGCTTTTAGTTGGTTTTGAAATATGCTGTGTACACGGATAGAGTCGACAATAGGTATGATGGGCAAAATATTTATGAATTGGTGTTTACATTTGGGAAATATGTCCTTTGTTTGAAACTTATTTATTGTCTTCTTTCGATTTTTTGAAATCCAGAAGGTCTTTACAGCTGGATAAAAGGCAGTTAGTATAGTCCCTTTCACAGTCCGAAGTGGGCCAATATAAATATTACCCAGAAAAATTGCTTAAAGTAAAAATTTACTGAGTTAACCAAAATGAATTTTTCCATCATTAATCTTTTTGGAAAACCTTTTTTTTTTCCATTTCATTTAACTACACCCGCCAATTCAAATTCTTGTGTCGCCTTGCCTCAATCTAACAGCCGAGGTTATTAGATAACTAACAAAATAAAATATAGTATTTTTTTTATAGACTTGCGTGCGGGTTAAGCTTACAAAGTTGTTGTTCAGCAAAGGAATTGTGAGCTCATCTAATAACTGATGAATCACTGATGGTTAGATCTTATAATGTAGGTTCAAATTATTCAGAAAATTTTCTATGGTGACTAAACTATTCTTAGAATAGCCTGGCAAACGCATGCTTTCTTTAATACTTACTTTGTAAAAGATACCCAGTCACTATCTGATACTACAGATCCTCATGTCCATTTAAATAAAAATAATTCACTCTTGGTCTCTTTTGGCCTAAAAAGGCTATTTCGGTAAGCTTCAGCAAAAACACAACGGTGTTCCAAGCTGAGGTCGCTGCAATCCACCAGTGTATCCAAGAAGAGAAAAATGGACCGAGCCAGGTAAAAGCGTCGATATTTGCTCTGACAGTCAGTCCACACTTAAAGCGATTAGTTCCGTAAGTGTGGACTCTAAGCTGAAAGAGTTCCTAACGGAATAGAGGCCTGAATTTGCTAGAGATCCATAGAATAAAGATAGGAAGACTGTCAAAGTGATAGTAAGTTTTCTGACAGGTCACTGTATGATAATATGTACAACATAGACCTGGCAGATGACGCCGGAAGAAACACCAGCTCATGTCCTGTGCCAATGTGAAGGCCTGGCGAGGACAAGGTTTCTAGTAATGGGCGTGGAGAACCCCATAGCTAGCAGCTACAGAAAGAAGTCGCTCTTAAAGATAGTAACCCCAATTAAGAATCCAAAATTAGAAGGCGTCTTCTAGGAAAAAATGGATTACAATAGATTTAAAGAGGTCGCGGTGAAACAGGTCCATAGGCAATCCCAATACTAATCTAATCTAATCGAATCCTTGGTTCTAAATTTTCACGGAAGTCCCGATCTATGGTCCATAACGTTTCACAAGCTAAAAGTGAACCTTTAGGAATATTTCGTTTAAAAAACCAGTGAACTGTAAAAATTATAACCAAGAGGCTTAGTGTTTCTGGAGACTCTATTTCAGACGGCTCCCATAACAAAGAAACAAGATATTATGTTTCTTTAATATTTCTTTACCCCACAGTTTTTTAATAATTCTGTATACTTAAAAAAAGAAGCTATAACTGCTTGCTTGTGAAACAGAACGATTTGAATTTCCTCCTAATTCATGTCATGATAGTCCATAGTGTCCCAGGGGATTGGTGTAATATATGTTGATAGTGAAATTAAATCAAAGACAAATTCGTGTTCCAATCCTTTTTATTATATTATCTTATTGCGACATGTTTCGGTTTATTAGACCATTATCGGGCAACTATAAAATGAAAATGTTTTTGTCAGCAATTATAAAATTGATTTGACATTTAAATTTTTTGTATACAATCTCCTAATTTTGATAATTGAAGTTATTTTTATGTATATATAGGTTTGAAAATAGGTAATATATGAAATGGCTTAAGAAAATTTAAAATTTTTAGTTCATAAACCTCATGTTTTAATTATATGTTTTTCAAAGTCAATATTTAAAACAAACGTACGCATCCAATAAATACATTCACAAATATTTTACTAAAATCATTTTTTACACACATACGTTCAAAACAGCACAAAATAAATTGTTGTTTAAAATATATGCAAATCTGTTCTTCAGTGCGTCCTTGGCTGGCATTCGGGCCGTTTTGTATATTTTTATTTTCAATTGGCTGCGAAAATTGTGATATTTTTAAATTACATACATTTTAATGTGTTGTTGTTTTCACGTTCCATCATTTTTAATTTAGTTTTAATTAGTTTTAACGGTTTTAAAGAATTTCTCTCGTTGTACCCACAAAATTTTTCGACGCATCATTCTTAAAGAGGAAACGAACATTTGACGTTTTAGTAAGTATTTTATCCATAAAATTATTATATTTAGCATGTTATAAAAAAAAAAAAAATTAAGATTTTGAATTTCAATTATAACTTAAATTTGTATTTATATATACATAAAAATAACTTCAATTATCAAAATTAGGAGGTTGTATACAAAAAATTTAAATGTCAAATCAATTTTGTAATTGCTGACAAAAACATTTTCATCTTACAGTTGCCCGATGATGGTTTAATAAACCGAAACATGTCGCAATAAGATAATATAATAAAAAGGATTGGAACACACACAATTTGCCTTTGATTTAATTTCAATATCAACATCATGTCATAATGTTTGCAAACTTAATAATATTTATTCCATATTAGACTAGCATAGATAGTTTTTTCATCTGATAGTCGATGTTGAATAGTTTGATAGAATTTGATGAAGCCCTATTTGACAGCAAAATGGCCCATCATCTCGAAGTTGACCTTGGAATTGCTTGAAATTTAAATAAACAGCTGGGTGATTTGTTATTCATGTAAAAAAATGCTCTCATGGGTAGGTGAACACATTCTTGATATTAATAAGGAAATCCATCCGTATGTATGTATATAGAATGTATGTATATAGAAGGGTGGTGTTACACTGCGACCTATAAGATCTATTGTGTCACCTATTCTTGCTGCTTTACAGCTGGCCTTCCAATCCTATTCCTTTTAGAAAGTGTAGGATGTCAGAGGGCCCCAGTCTAGGTAAGTCTCCCTCTTCGATTTCACATGCTCCCAGGTGCAATACCCTTGAGTTGCACAGTGCTACACAGTTTGAGAGGAGGTGGATGGGTGTTTCATCCTGTTCCCCACAGAATCTGCATTCAGGATCTTTTTCCAATCCAAGCTTACTCAGGTGTCCTTTCAGTCTACAATGGCCTGAAAGTATTCCTGTTAATATGCGAACATTGTTCTTACTCAGGTTGATGCATTCTGTAAACCTCTTCTGGTTATAAGTTCCCAGAAGAATTTTACTTTGCCCCATTCCCTGGAGATTTTTCCAGTAAATGGATTTTCTCTGCTCCATTTCTATTTTTAGTTTCTTCAGTATTGTGCTGCTACTTAACCCACAAAAAGGTTCAGGCCCTACAAAAGGCATTCCAACCCCTTTTTTTGCGAGGTTATCCGTTATTTCGTTCCCTTCCACTCCTGTGTGACCCGGAACCCACAGGAGGGTTACTTTATTTCTTTTGCCTAGATCATTTAGTTTCCCTAGGCATTCCCAGACCATCTTGGAGCTGATTTCATATGAGCTCAGCGCCTTGATGGCTGCTTGACTATCAGACATGATGATAATCTCCTGCTTCCGATAGTTCCTATCCATATTGAACTGAACACATCTTTCAATAGCGTGTATTTCCGCCTGAAATATACTTGGGTATTTTCCCAAGCTTTCGAAATATGTAGTTCTAGGCCCATATATTCCTATTCCAGTTCCTTCTGCCGTTTTGGAGCCATCAGTATACCATTTGATGGCATTTCTATTCAGGTTCAAGATGGTGTTATGATCCCACTCGCTCCTGTTACTTAACTTTATGGTGAATTCCTTCACAAAGCTAAATTTTTTTAACATATCATCCCGAGGCATATCCCAGGTTTGATCACCGTCAGGAGATTGAGGCCTATGCCTAATCATTCCTTCCTTGACCATTCTTAGTGCGGTTCTTTTCGCCACACCCTCTACTACAATGTGGAGGGGGCAAGATTCAATACTACTTCAATAGCTGCTGTTGGGCAGGTTCTCATAGCCCCCGTTATGCATACGCATGCTAATCTTTGCACTTTCGAGAGGTTAATTCTCGCGGTGGCCAGATTAGTTCTTTTGCTCCATGCTACTGATGCATAGGTGATGATCGGTCTCACTATCGCTGTATACATCCAAAGCCGTATTTCTGGGTTGCATCCCCAATTTTTCCCTGCAAAGTTTCTGCACACCATCAGGGCTCTTTTGGTCTTGTTGGTTACTTCAAGTTCGTGTTTGTTCCATAGAAGTTTATTGTCTAGGGTAAGGCCTAGATATTTAACTTCCGCTCTCCAGTCTATATTTTGCCCATCCAGTTTTATGGTTCTAAGATTGGATTTTCTTTTCCTGGTAAATGCTACTAGGGTTGTCTTAGTGGGGTTGACATTGAGTCCCATCGATTGACACCATCTTCTCGTGAAGTTCAATCCTCTTTGAACTATGTCACAGAGGGTATTCTCAAATTTGCCTCTTGCGTATATGACAATATCATCAGCATATCCTTGACAAGATATGTCTAGATCCGTCAGTCCGCATAAGAGTTCGTCTACTATTAGGCTCCACATAAGTGGGGATGTGACTCCCCCCTGTGGGCATCCTCTGGTCGTACTAACCGAGATAGTCTTATGTCCCACCTCCGCCTCTATCGACCTGGTAGACAGTAGTTGCGACATCCATCTAGAAGTCACGCCGTCTACCCCCCTACTAATTAATGCTTTTTTGACAGACTCGTGTGGAGTGTTGTCAAAAGCACCCTCTATGTCTAGAAAGGCGCACACTACGGTTTCTTTATTCGTCAGGGCATCTTGGATTTGGTCCGTCAGCTCCGCTAATGCAGTCTCAGTGGATTTGCCTGTTTGGTAGGCGTGCTGACAGGGGTGCAATGGCACCCGCTCCAAGATGTCTGTTCTGATCCATCCGAAATCCATCCGTATTTTTTTTTCAATTCTGAGGTTTCGCTAAATTTATTAGCTTCATTATAATCTTCAATGCAAAGCCAATGCATATGATCAACAGAATAATATATTATAAAAAATATCATATGTTGAAGTTTATTGATTACACCCGCGAAATCAAGTAAAAGTAAACGGAAACTAAATGTATTAATTTATTTTTCATAGCTGCTTTAATTTTACATTTTTACATTATTTACCAAACGAAACCACTAATCAGAACAAAATGTGTTCTAAGTGCTGCATAGGCTTTCTTTGTATTCTTTTTTTTATGTTCCGATATTATATACGGCATTTAATTTTAGCAATCCAGTTACCAAACATCCTGTCGATACCAGAAAACAGAATTTCGACAAATAACCTTCATTCCTGCTAACTTATATGCTCAACTAAACGTGCAATTAAGTTGTCTTATGATTAATTTGCACCATTTTTCACTAATACCATGCATTTCACCGTTTCAGGTTGGAGATCACATAGAAAAATTGAATGGCGAAAGCATGATCGGCAAAAGACATTTCGAAGTAGCTAAAATCCTGAAAGAAATACCCAAAGAGTCGACGTTCACAGTGCGATTAGTGGAGCCGTTGAAATCCGGTTTCAGCAACATAAACTCGAAGAGCAAGAAGGGAGGTTACAAGAGCAGCAATTTCGGCACTGGACGTGAAACGCTTAGGTTCAAAGCCGATGGCCAAGCTGTGATCGGACAAAGGGTAAATTAAGTTGCAAAATTAAGATAAATACCTAAACCATACTTGTGTATTTCAGGACGATATCATGGACGTCGGTTTAGAAAAGATCAACGGCATCCTGGAGAATTTCTTAGGAATAAACGATGCCGAACTTGCCACCCAGATATGGGAAAAAGCTACTGAGAAGACAAACTCGATGGAATTCGCGGAAGCGATTGACAATTCCGACTTGGAAGAGTTCGGTTTCACCGATGATTTGATTATCGAACTGTGGGGTGCTATCACGGATGCTCGGGCTGGTAGATAAAGAATTGGCATTTCATGAACAACTTAAATCTAAAATTCACTTGAGTGACGAACTTACTTTTAAACTAAAATAATTTGTTTCGTAATTTAAATTTGGTACATACATATTTATTTGTAGATTTCGTTCCTGTCCTATCTCCTCTTATTATTAGAAAATAATCGCGATAACATCATATTTAACGTGTTTGTTCGCAAGTGGCGTGTAAAATGCGATAGAATAAATAATCTAATACTTAAATTGTGTATATTTGAAGAACTAAAAACTATTATTTTGAATAAAGATGATTTGATTTTTAATTTAATGCTATCACCTTTCCTTCTAGAATTTACTATGATAAGTATTTATCTGTAATGAATATAAAAACAATAAAACGGATGTTTATTGTTATTTGAAAATAATTAATTTTTATCGACTGATATACTTTTGGATCTAATATTTTTACTACTGTTCGGTAATTAGTATTCGTCTTATCTCAATTTGTTATGAGATAATTTAAGGAATGCATGCAGGGTATGCATAAATTGACGGGTACACTGTAAAAAATTACAGTAATTTTGCCATGGTAAATCAAGAATATTACATGTAATAACGTTGTGAATTTACCACTATAAATCATGTAAATTTTGTTTTACATGTTTTTTCTAGGATATTTAACATGGAAAAAGAAATTTCGGTAAAATTTATAGCTTTTTCATGTAAGTTTAAGATGTAACAAAAATTCAAAAGGAAAATACAGGAAAAAACATGTACAATTTTGTATTTACTCTCAAAATTTACTTAAAAGTGTAAAATTGTCATTTTTTTGGAGTATTTAGTGCACTTTAAAAGTAATTTTACTAGTGAACTATTAATTTTGCTGTAAAAATATGAGGATCTTTTATATTTATTTGTTATCATGAAAAATACGAAAATCATACACCGCAATGTGATTGGTTATTGGATTATTTATCTGTGCGCGTAGGTAATTCTATTCGTTTGTCGAACTTATTATTGGCTCAATGATATCATGGACGACACAAACAATCGTAGGTTTCGCGTAAGCGTGTTCATTCTTGATCCCTGGTTGAACGATTCAGTACTGACCTATTAGGTGCTATAAAAGAATTAGGTAAGTCGCTTGCTCTCTTTATAAAAATACATATGAAAATTACTTCAGTGTTCGGTAAATATAGAGTTCATATAAATATTACATACGAATTTTACAGTACAATCTTTGAAAAACACATGAGCATGTGAAATTTACTAGATGGTAGAAATTTTACCTTATGAAGCAAATTTACCTGTAAAATTGTAGGCAACTTTGTTACCAACGATTTTACATGTAATTTTACTGCAATCTTTTTTACAGTGTAGGGTTACATATAGTACATACGTATAGATCTTAAACAAAAATCTTAACACTTTTATGTATCTTGGCTCTGTGTTCCCCAGATTGAAGTAAAGTAAACCTTCATGTGGCAAAATTGTTGTATGTTACTTAAGATTGTACTGAAAAACTGATTTGTTGAAGGTTGTTATGATTAATTTTATTTAACTGTAATAAATGGTAAAACAAGGCATTTCAATTCAATACAAGAATTGTAATTATTAATGAATTACATGTACTAAATTTACAGTTTATTTTATTGCCTTAAATGTTGAAAGTGAAAGCCGAGGGCTTCGATACATAATTGCAGCCTTCGCGTTATAATTTCAATCAACCGCTTCAATGTTTCTGGCATCATTTCCAAGACTGAAATGCGCTTATTCGTTCACTAACTTCATCGGCATATAAGGGAGACAGCAAAAAGTCTAATAGATTAAAATCTGGTGACTTAGCGGGCCATCATATTGGACCACCACAACCAGTCCATCTGGTTGGAAAATGTTCGTTCAGATACTCTCTAACATTAAGAGCATTGCAAGCGGGAAGTCTATCGTGCATGTACAGCATATTGTATTCAGAAGCATCTAGACGGTTCAGAAAGTCAATTGGTGCCATAACTGCATGGTTTATACGCCCAACCAAACGATAGTTTTTTTGGGCACCATATTCTCGAAATTGTTGCGGCTTTTATCTGCCCAATAGTGAAAATCATGAGTGTTAAAGACTCCATCTCTATTAAATATGCATTCATCGCTCCAAAATATACGTCTCAGAAAACAGTTATCATCATGATGTAACGCTTAAAAAGGTCTGCTCTAGATAAGTCCCACACAGTGCAAAATATCTACCATACATCCATTAGATATACTTTATGGATATCTATAACCTTCATCAGACGTTATAGACATTCTAGAAGTACATCCCAAGTACATCTAATGGATATGCTATTATGTAATATATCTAATTGATATCCCACAAAGCACAAAATGTCTACCATACATCCATTAGATATTATTTATGGTTATCCATAACCTCCATTAGACCTCACGGACATTTGGAGATGTAATAGACAGTAACGTAGTGCTGTGTACTGATGGCACCAGCATAAATGAAAAGTGAAATTAAAAATGAAAAAATTAATTTAGCTAGCTCAAAGGATAAAAATATTAAAGGGCGCAAAAGTGCTCTCAAACTCAGGGTTACTTTCAGAATTAAACTAATCTTGAAAAGTAAAATGTGGGCGTAAGTAAATTGACTATCTTTAATTATTAAAATTGAAAAGGTTTGATCTAAAATAAACGAACAGAAATTTTGAATGACGTTAACAATCATTAAATTTTATTTTTATAAAAAAAAGAAAAAAAAAACATTTAGTTACAATTTGCAGAAAATTTAACCTTGGACTGAAAGTCCTGGACGAAAACAAAAACTGCATGAATCTACAATTACGAGAGGACAATTCAAAATCCTCTAAACAAACAAAAGACAGATTTGTTCTAGAAGAAAATCCAATTCCCACAAAAAAAAATCAACGTGGTCTCAAAATTCAAAACCACAAAATTAATTTAAACGTGGACAAACAAATGTATTAATATAATTGAAATTTAAACACAAGCACAAAGCTTCTTTTCACCTAATCCGAGGTGATTAATTACTCAAAACTAAATTGAAAACTAAGAAACGGAAAATTAAACTCTTTAAACTAAAAAAACAATTTCTTCTAAAACAAATTACAATAACTGATCTTACATCTGACATGTGTACACAAACAATTTACAACAGCAATTATTTAATGAGTTCCTCGAAAGATGATAAAAATTTCAAATTAAACGAACAACATTAAAAGAAATGAAATTACCAAAATGGCATCAAAAAAATAAAAGACATGTACTTACACCGGCATCGTTTAAGGAACTACCTTTTAGAGGCCCTACATCGCATACGTATAACAATTTACAATTACGTGCCAAAGCGGCGCATGAAATCGCAAAGAAAATCTCTTGAATATTACAATGAACTATATACACTACTGGTAAACGCAAAATGTACAACTGAATGAATTTAAATTTAAACAGAACAATTACATTAAACTTACCAAACAATTCTATTAACAAATCTTTTCAAAATAAAATATTAAAATTGTGGAAACTCTATCATTGCATTGATACAGATGATTTGGAATAAATAAAAACACAAATTTGAATTTCCGGAAACCCGGGTGCCAAACCACAGCAGTAGATAAGACTTCCATCAGATGTAATACATAATACATAGGGTATCCATTATCTTACATGTATTCCATGTTTAGCGTAAAATACTTTCAGCACAGTGTTCACTGGTAAACACGTCTCCCGAGAGCTCCGATTTTTAAAAAAAGGAAAGCAGGTATAATAGTACAATAAATAGTTCATATTTAGGTGAAGGTACATATCTATTTTAACACGTTTACAAACAACAAATAATTACAAATTATTCTTGTTATTCTACTTAACTCTTGTTCCTTCTCTTGACTTCCTAATGAAAAATAACCCATTGACAGCTAGATATGCCTACTAACGTGGTACTCTTAATAAGGTAATATAAAAATAATAAATTATTTTTAGTAACTTCCACAGAAAGACATCAAAATAACTAGTAATCTAATACAAAACGATCCCACAATTGTGGGAAATTTAAATTTTGCCAAGTGGGAGCAACACTAGCCAAAAGTTCCTAAAAATTAAAAAAAATTAAATTTTGTTACTTAAAAAATATTTCTTTCCATCTTTATATGTTTGGTTGGAAATATAACTTGGCAGTTAATGATATATACAGTGCCTGCTTTTTTATTGTTATACCACTGAGTTTTAGTTGCCTTTTATTCAGCAAAAATAATAATAAGTAGGATGAAACGTACAACAATTTATATTGTAAAAATATAAACGCAGAAATAGCTAACTAAAGGCTGTTTTACACCTAGCTATTTATTGGATTAAATCCGTGTTATACACGTAACAATTTTAAATTGGCCAATAAATTGCGCAATAAATAGCTAGGTATCAAAGGGCCTTAAAACAGCAAAAAATATACTCATTACGCCCCTTGCTATATGAATTAGCAACACTCACGTTCTTGTCTTTACTCATATATCAGTAGCGGATCGCGGGAAACGGCTTCTTGTACTCACACCACAGAATATAGAATAACCAGAAGTTTCACTCCCATGTTATTCCCTATGGTCACCATTTTATTTTTTCTTGTTGTTTATACGATTCCAAGAATCTGCATACAGAAATATAGCATTGTACAATCGCTCCGAAAAATCGCCAAGAGTTAATAAACATCGCCAAAATTTAATCGAAAAGGGATAGAATATTTGTTCAAGTTGCTAGAGTGAAACTTCTGATTATGGCCAGAGTTGCCAGGTTTACATTGATAAAATATTATAGTAGATCTTTCCTTAGTAATCTGTATAGAAGAAGAGGGTGAATACACGATGACGCTGTGATGCCGCGCCTCGCGATCATTCTCGTGTTTGTTTACATTAAAAGCTTAGTAAATATTGGGGTATTCTGTTATAATAAAAAGAACCTGAAAGTATATTGCAGGACAGGTTCTTGTTGACAAAACATTAATTAAAAAATTTTCTAAATTAAGATTTAAAAAAAAAATATTTAAACTTAAAACAAACAAAAAATCACTGAAAAGAGAGAAGTTAAATCTGAAGGACGCAAATTTGCCAAAAAAAAAAGAAAAAAATTTTTAGTTTTCTTAGTTTTTAAATTAATGTTATTTTGTTAGCTCAATTTACTTATGTTTATGATTATATAATAATAAAGTGTTTTTTTTTATTAGGAAGAATAAATATTTAGTTTGAATAATATATAATCGTTATCAACGTTACCATTTTACTTTACTTTTTCTTAGTTTCTAATCTAATGTTATGCTCTATGTGTGTAGTTCTAAGTTTTGTGTTATATTTATATAATATTTTTTACTTGATTTACGTGTGTTTACTATTACATAATAGTAGAAATCCGTTTTTTTATTATAAAACATAAATATTTAGTTTGGGAGTACAAATCGCCATTTATTTTGACATATATGCACCATTTATTTTATTAAAAACAGCATACATGATGACGCGTTCGCGCTCTTTCTCTTGTTGGCTGAAAAGTTACGAGGTAACCTTGTATATACGGACCTTGAGCATAGGGTCCCACTTGGCAAAATTTAAATTTCCCACAATTATTTTTAGTAACAGAGACATCAAAATAAATAGTAATCTACTACAAAACCGTTGGTAATTTCGTCTTTCAATGTTGAAGTTACTGAGAATAATTGTGGGAAATTTAAATTTTTTAAATTTCAAATTTCTTTGATTCTAACAGTAACTAAAAAAGGGCTTGTAAATATAAAAAAGAAACAATCTATATACATATTTATCGATATCTATAGGATTTATTTCATTATTCCCAATTTACTGATATCTATTGAATCTTCAAACACAGATGTACTGAAAATATATTAAACTGGCAACGCTGCACAGTGGTTTAGGATCCGATATACATGATCGAAACCTCTAGCTCCTTAAATAGTTGACCAAACGAGGTGAAAATTTAACCATAGGGGCTTCAAGGCATGTAGAATCAACTGACGAAAAAGTTTTGGTACACCATGTCATCTTCAACTTACAGTGAGGGTGAAAGTGTGTGTACCGTTTAGGGAAAGGTGCAACTATACAAGAGGTATAAAAAACTTTGTTTCAATAAAATTTTTATTTATTTTTAAAATTTTAATAATATGCTTGGTAATAGTCGCAATAGTAATAATATAGTAATAGTAATAATAATATAAATATACATATTGATAAAACCTTTAGAATGATTCTTCCTCTGAAAATTCTTCTTCACTCAAGTCTATTTGTTCTTCGAGGGACAAAGTGTCTTGTTCATCTCTGTTAAGTACTACTAATTGCAACATTTCGTCGTCTAACTTCCTATGTGGTCTTTGCGTAACACTAAATGAACTTAACAATGGATCAGAACTAAGGATGAGTCTGTGGAACAGATCTTCGTTTACTTTTTCCGCACTAATTTTTCTGGTGTGTGGTGTTGACGATATCGCCTCATGTCTTTATTTTTCGATTCTTGAGCCTCTTCAGATAGTTCACCAATAGGGAAGAATTGCTTCTTTTACAATAATTGACCATGATCAATAGTTTGTGAACGGAGGGAGGCATGTAGTACCAGTTGTATAATGAACGTATATCTCGGCAGTTTTTAAACAATACAACTCAAAGTTATCGATATTGATTTCATAATTACTGTTGATTGTACGCAAATTACACCAAAACGTTTAATCAATCCTTCGTCAATCCCAGTAATTTCCGCTGATAGAGATGGATTTGAAAAGAACGTCTTCAGTATTACCATCATTTGTATTCCCAGATCCAGTTTTCGGATGTCTACAAGAAGACCCATTTTTTCTCGAAATTCTGATTGAATCTTTCTTTTCCGTGTCTCGAAACCTCCTGTGTGCTTTGCTAACTTTCCACATTTGCAGCTCAGCCTATATGAAATATGTAGTAAACATTCAAAACAACGAATATACGAATGTAAAACAGACAATCCAAATTTCTAAAGAGTTCGGATCAACTGGCAGTTGCCGAAGAATACTATATTGTTCATTTGTGAAATTTTTACTCCACAAAGATAGCAAGTCATGCTTGAAGTGTTTGTCAGCGCATTGCAGACTTTCCCGTCCACCATTGTAAACACATTTTGAAATTATTTTTCCTATTGGAGAGACATATGGGATCAAATTTTCAAATTTCACTTTTCACGGCCGCTTCTTCCTGTGCTGAAATATTCGCAGTTTCATGCACCCATTGAAGTCTTATTGGGCGACAATATCTCTAGAGGCAGGTCGCGGGTTTTTCCATATAATGTCTGTGGATTTTTCATCGATCAATTGGAGCGGAACCAAAGATGTTAAAAATACTATCATCCGCACGTGGTGCATCTTGACTTTGATGTTTATACGCGGTGTATCCCGAACTGCCGTCAAAACCCCACTTACACAATAAAACTAATGAACTTTCTCGTGCTTCAAGTGAAATACATTTAAAAATACTTTCACAAGTGTTATTTAATAAATTTTGCAGGGTACTTCACACTTTTTTCGGAGATTGAAATTTGCGATGGGTAAAAAAGCTTCTTCCTTTCTAAGACTTTATAATACGGCGGATACAAAGCATGTCCGTGCTGGTTAGCTCCACTTCTTAATGTGTTGTACTGTGTCTTAGTCAGATTTGCGAAATTAAAAGCGCAACGGCTTCTTCTAATGAATAACTTGACTGTTCATAATGTGGAGATCTCCAACGAGTTAAAATTCGCTTCGACCGCTGAAGGGTTGTTGTGGTCATTCCTCGAGAAAGCTGTGCCCAGCTGGATCACCACTTTCTCTTAGCTTCATTGATGTCGCAAAAGTAATTCAGCAGTCGATTTCTCTTTTCTTAACTGTTCGGTTTTTCGACGTTTAATTACCACTGAAGCATCCTTAAAGTCTTTCGATGGTCGGCCCCCGCTAGTAGAGAAGGACGGGAATACAACGAAGAACTACTTCAGGAAACTTTATTTCTTCTTGCAACCAGGCGCCAAATTTTGCTAAGAAGCGATTGTTCATTCTGTGCGCACTTTTCCAATTTCGATAATAGGGAGAGAAAAACGATTCTCTGGTAAAATTCACAGAGTCTTTGTTGCAATTTCGTCACCATTTGTTTGAAAATGCTCTTTCAGGAAATCAAGAACTCGATTTTTCCGCAGTTCCGTGGGATTCTTCATGAAATTCCATAATTTTTTCATGCAGGACCATACGTGTGATTGGCCGATCGCCATGGCCACAATACGGCAATTCGAAAGAAAACAAAAACACAAGAAAAAACAAAGTTTGCAAGTGGAAAACCGATATAAAGTCTTATAAAAACACATAACAGTTAACAAAACAAAGCTCTGTGGAATGATTTTATATACCCATGCCTTGCAGCCTTTATAGGCTTTTAGCTCTACCCTTATTTACATACCCCTACCTGCCACCTTCAGGGCACGTAGGGCATGTAGAATAAACTTTCCTTATATTTATAACTCATTAAGGAACAATATTATTTTGACCACATTCCGTCCTAAGTTGTCCTCTTTATTGATACTTCGATTAATTACCTACTTCATAAGAATATGCATATAATTGCATATAGGGCTTGAGCAAACAAAAGATAAATTTCTAATACCCTTAATCGCACTTAATGATAGTATTATGATAAGAATTTCATTATAAACTCATAAAGCAGTTATATTTCCAAAGAATTTCTTTGGACAATGTGAAGAATTTATAAACATTAGAATCGCATTATTTAAAAGATGTGAACTTTACGACCTTTGAAAGCGTGTATCTTTAATTTCTGTAATGCATCAGTTGTAATTCCAGCCTAGAACTTGAACTAATGTAAGAAGAGTAGCATATCACAATTTTGCAACGATTGGGAAAAGATGAATTGTCGGTTTCGATCGCGTATATCAGATCCTAAACCACTGTGCGCTGGTTGTGCCGTGGTAAGTAAAAAAAATTTTGAATTCAATTCTCGTGGGCCGGCAGAAATACAATCAAAATGTTTAGTTAACATCATAATATATAGTTTTATAACAAGTCATTAAAAAAGGAATCCAAAAAGTAACAGAAAATTCCTTAGATTTGCTTTATTCATTTGGAATCAACTTTCTATTACGAGTTGTTTTTGTTTATGCAACAAACTCTACACCACATATACACTTAGTAAATTCAATTAACGTTGTTATCTCTACTCTCTACTCTATAGTATCCAACATCATGTTTAACATGTTTATTAATTATTTTCTGTAGACAGATACTATACTTTGTTCTACCGTTATGAAAAGATTTTTTACAAAATGGATGCACTTTAAAAAGACGACAGTTGCTGTCGTGTATCGAAGAAGTTTTACTCTATCAGCTTTTCTGTAAATTAGCTTTTGACGTCACAGTTGCATTTTTGTAAAAATTATCGTTAGCAATTTATTGCTAATTTTGTTTTGGTTTTCCGTTCCATATTATCGTTGATAAATACATAGTCGTAATCGGATTTATTGGCATACTAACTTGAAAAGAAAATAAGATTAATCTACTTCTTTATAGAAATTTATTCAAATAATTAGTACTTATCAACAAACTTCACAAATATGTTATCACATTCTCTTTATTTAAATATATACATATAAACAATATAACAAATAAATAAACAAAAATAAATATTCTGCCTAATAAAATTCATGATTCTATACATAATATAAATCGACTACATAGAAAATTGTTGCTATTATTGTATATTTTTTAATAGTTTTAAATTTTCTTGTGCCACTTCTCTATGTTTTATATAAGAGAGAAATACATTGTATAGCATTGTGATAGTATTTATATATAAAACCTGATATTGCATTGGTAAAAAATAGAAATTTATAAATTGCGTTGGTGGCCAAACACACCAGTCAACCTGAAAGTATGTATAATGTTAATAAATTTGATGTTACACATGAAAAATAAAATAAAACTCACCGCATACAGCTCCACACATTTATCAAGTAATTCATCAGTACACTCTGGTATATTTTTCTTCTCCAATAATCCAGCAACATAAAAAAAATATACAATACAGGACGGAGACATTATAAATTGATCAGCCATAATTTTCTTTGTCACAGATAGTACATTCACAACCGGCCATAGTTTGTGGATGCCCATATAGAAGTAATGATGCAAGGGACCATATCCAACACCCACAACGGTCATACGTGCTACAAAAACAATATACCTAAAACTTTTGTAGGTTGTAGATCATAATAGAAATAACCAACCAAGCCGACCCCAATCGTATCTTTCGGGCAACATCTTTCTCTGGTATTCTATTTCTTGTTGCATCAAATCCCCAGCAAACATTAACACACCACAAGTAATGGTATTTGTCACCAGAAGATATTTTCCAAAAGCACTAGAAATTGTTGATTTAAGTATCTTTCTTGTTTCAATAAAAATGGTCATTCGCTTATAAAATTTAGAGAGCGTCATTATAAAACAATTATGCAAACAGATTTTCTGCAGTATTATCTATTTATATACAAAAAACTATATCACATGATTAAATTATCACACCAATTATTGTTGGTTATGTTTACGCTTCAAAACATCAAGAAGATATAAAATAAATGTCAGATTTAGGGACTTTCGTTTTTCGTCTGTGTCAGTTACTATGAAAAATACTAATATTTAGAAAAAAATAATCTGTGGAGTTTACATATAATAAATTTTTCATAATTTATTTCGTTTCTAAACTTTAATCATTAATTAAAATCCTCAAAAAGAGGTAGGTACCAACCCATATAATAAATTAAAATCAATTATTTTATAGAATTACCCACAGATGTCCTCAGCGGCCCCTTCTAAGTTTTATAAATAAAACTCCTGAGGCCTCGTCACATTTGTACGTATAAAGTGTGTTCGCGTCGCATGAACTATTTGCACCATTATGGACTTTTGCACACAAAAGTTCTTAAAGTGCATAATAGTGCAAATAGTTCATGCGACGCGAACAAACTTATATTGTGTTGTATATCTTTAAATATTTTAAATAAATAATAAACAAAGTGCTCGGAAAACCTGTAAAATTAAAAACAAACGAAAAAAAATCTGGGTAATTCACGAGGCTTAGCGACTAAGAAGGGTGTTGTGATGTGTGATTGTTTACCTGTGATTTTAACCCCTTCCTAGATAAAATTAAATAAAAGCGAACTTAAATGAAATTACATAAATACAAGTGTATTTTTTACATTTAGTAATAAATATTTAAAAAGATTTGTTTCGTTATGATTACATTTCGGCCAAAAAACATAAAATCAAACGAAGGGAGGATAAATGAGGTTATGAGGTAAGTGAAAATTAGCAGTATTAAATTTTTATGGGTTACTAATTAATAATAAAAAGCATTTTTTATTTGTTATATATTATTGTTATTCTAACATAATAATCATAAAATAAGACTGTATTAAATAGAGTGGAATTATCTTCATATGTATCTGTGATCTGTGTATTAAAGATTATTTATTTGCATAAATGCTAATTTCTCGTTTTAGAATTTTTTTGCTTCCTGTTAATTATTTATCTATGTGATGACTTTCCATTGAGTTCTCTAATGATTGTCATCTACATTTACTTCCGCAAAAAAAAAAAACACAATTTTGACAAAATGTTAACTAAATTTTATCAAAATCCTACAGCATCAAATGGGTACATTTGATATAATATCTTAAATTATAATTGACATGAACCACATACGATTAAAAAAAGGGCAATCATTTCATTATTCGACAGTTATTTATTACTTATTTACTATAGCCTATAGATCAAAAATCTTACACACATTAAAGAAACATTAATATTACATAATTTATTATCCACAATAAAATTGTTCATATAAAATATTCATAAAAGAAATAAACAAATGTTGCAATAACATAAACAATCAATTTACACCAAGGAAAATTTGTAATCCAGAACATAATCACGTGTCATACATTAATAAAATTTCAGAAAAAAAATAAATTTCCAATTCTATACAACAAAATTTAAAGATATTATATATTATTCGAAAACGAAAACACATGTAGTTTATGTAGTACTAGATAATGATTGCGTACACACAATGCCATAAAGACATCTTTTAGAATTCTTCCAAATTAAAAAAAAAGCTAATGCAATAAATAATCGACAAGAAGGTGCAAATCTTGCCAATATAGTATATAATATTCTTTTCAATATTATCTATTATTAAAATTGCAAGTTTTAATTTTCTTCGCTCTGTGTATTTTCAAATATTTTAATAAATAAACTTACGAAAAGAATGATGTATAATTAAATTAGAATAATACAGAGGTTCGATTTCCAATCTTGTTTTATTCAAATTTTTAGTTCGCTCCTTTTTTCCATCCAATATTTTGTTGTTTATTCTCTAAGATATTGAGTAGATTTTAACGTGCTTGTGTAATTGTCATTGTTATTTCATTTTGACTTTAATTTGAAGATATCTCTCAACACAAGTCTATATATTATTTGTTGACGCATTGTTTGTATATTTATGACGTTTTTTTTTGCCTGAAGATGATCCTACTCGATCGAAACATGTAGCGAAATGCAAATTTAAATAAAGCAAGATTGGAAATCTACAGGTTCGATTTAGTAGTAGTTTAAAAATGAAAATTATAATAAAATTATAAATGCTTGTATGTGAAAATATTTTTTACAAAATCATGGTCTATTTTATATAATTTTAGGTAAGATATTTTTTTTAATATTTCGATTCTCGGTCCAGTAAATTGTCACACAATTTTACAAAATATAGTGTAAATTGATTATAATAACTGGTTGCAAAGTATGTACAGTTTGTAACGTATGTGTATGGTCCCGAGAAATGCCATAGGATGCCATAGGAACCTGCAGCCGTTTATAATGTACAAACTTGTTATAATGAACAGATATCCCCTGACCTCCAAACAGTTTTTCTTTTTATAAGAAATATCTTTCCGAAACTTCAATTCTTTTTGAAGAAGATTCATGTTGTAAGGTTAGATAACCACAAATAAAATAATAAATCCTCTTAATCCTTCACAATGTTTTATTCCTTGCCATCTTCAAAAAAAGTTTTGTGTTTCTTCTAAAAAAAAAATAGTACGTAAGGTATAAGTATTCTTAAGCGTCATTTAGAGAATGATAGCGTCTATCCAAAAGCGAAGCAAAAAAGCTATATTTCCATTTGAAAAGAAGACCGAATGAATTCAGTAAAAATAAGAAAGACCTATTACCTAAACCTGCAATGTTATCTCCCTCTAAAAAGGAAACATATTTAGAAGTGCTTTTTCTACGCCTACTTGACTCTTCGAAATACCAAGAATTAGTGACGAATGTGAATCTTTTCATAAATAAATCAAACTGGAATACTGCAAGGTACTGCTTCCCTATTCAATAAGTTATTTGAATCTTTTTTTTTCATGTATATGGTTTTGTGTGCGTATACCTCTTTCGATGATTGTACATTTTTCACTATTTCGAGGTTTTCTATGTTCTTATGTCCAGTATTGTTTATATGTAGTGCAACACTGGGCAATTCAAGTTTACCATATTGGTAACTTGCAATATGCTCTTTGAATCCGGTTCCGATCGAACGCTTTGTTTATCGAATGTAAATTTCATCACGCCCGCTACAATCGACTTTGTAAATGTCCGATCTTTCACATTACCTAAATGTGTTTCGCGAGGAGAAGCACGTGTCAAATTTTGTTCTTTAAAAATGTCGTCTAACCTTTTCAAATGCGATGAAAAGGTAATTTAACAAACTTTTTTTTCGCGATTGTCTTCTGAAGTGGAAGTCGTGACACTTCTTGACTTTATTTAAGCTCCGGACTACATTTATAGAAGAGTAACGATTTCTAGTAATTCCAGATACCTATTGCCGTATAAATAAATAATAGAAGAAAAGCGCGATTATCTGATTTGATATCTTTCAAATATAAATTTTTACCCGACCAATATCGATCAATGTTGGTAGATAGATGTCTGCCTAGCTGTTAATAGCGTTAGGGATCATGTACCAGTGAAATTCCATGAACGTAAATGCGAACAGTTGATCGAACCAAAATTTCGACGTAAACAAGAGAATTAGAAATTTACTCCCGAGTACGCAGACTCTGAAAAATATTTTTACATTTAATCCTTTGGCGGAAATTGTAAATATCAAAAGCGATGTAAAAACCCGAAAAAGTTGCGGCATCTTTGTCGGCGTACCGTAAAAGGAATTATTTTTCGGGACAACTGCTCGCTCTGTTGCGGATTACGATGGCATTGCATTTTCTAGTGTAAGAATGTAATAACAGTATGTTGCTGTTGCATTTGCATTCGGTACAGATATTGGATTTTTGCTTGCGATCATTGGAATCTTTCTTGCTTATCGAAATTAGCATATTTGTCTGATATCTTTTCTCATTTAAACACTCTCAATTATTTAAGCCTATATGGAGTAAATAAGTCTAGTAATAATTTTTGAAATCAAGGGTAAAGTTGAAGCTATATTGAAAAAAAAAAAAATAGAGTTGTATAGCCACCGTTTATCAAGTCAAAATTACAGTTTATTTTTAAATATTAAATGTTTACTTCAAACTTACCTAAAACCTGTGTAATGAAAATTTACAAACTATCACGCAACATTCAATTCAATTCAGTTCTAATATTACACCAAACATGAGTAAGTTTATCAGCGAGATACCAGCCTTCTGATTAAAATGTGTCAAATGTTTTTTTTAACTATTGAATATAAATTTTCAATAAATAATTTCATTTTGTAAAAATATTGTCATTTTTTGTCTTTCTAGGTAAATAATGTATCCAGTTTCTAAGTTATACAGGGTGTATCAGATATAGAGGTAAATATAATAATATGTAGCAGCTGTAATCATATACAATCAAAAAGTCTTAATGCACAGGGGGTCTATCTGTAAGCATTAACGAGAAAAAAATATTTTATAAATGCCGTGCGCTAGAGCCGCACCTGTGCCCATCCTAAATGCTGTCCCGAGTATACCCCCACATACCACTATCATTCAGCCATTACCGCAGTTAGTTTTGTATGGATCGCCGCTTGGAGTGCAAGCCACTTCGAACATTTTATTTAAATTCTACCCGTCTCGAAAAAACGATCCTTTTCAGGACCATCATGATTTCACATAAAGAAAATCGAAGCTTGATGCATCGGCAAAAGCGCGGGAATGTATAGATTCATTTTCGCGCGACATCATAGTAAAAAGGCGTGTTTGCAAATTTTTTGTATCTACATTTATTTCTATGTAATCCGATTCAATTCAGTTTGCGTTATTTGATTAAATAAATCCAAAAGAAATAACTCAGATTCATGTAGTACCGTGTATTAACAGCTAACTCTCGATTCTACAAAGCAAAAGAAAAATATTTACGTTTTTTGTAACTACTGAAGTCGCATATCCGGTGAAACTCGAACGTCTTATCAGGATATTAAAAATAATACTTTGTAGACTTACGTAGAATGCTCTTAACAAAAAGTAATGTTTATTTTATAAAAAGAAGAAATTTAAAATGCCTCAGTTTTTGCTATTTTTACAAGGGCCTTTATTTATTCAGAATGACGTTAAATGAACTTACGGCATACCATTAAGAATAATACTAAATGAGCGCAATGTATTTATACATAATACCACGTTTAGCGGGTGGTTAACATGACGTTTCCTTGCATCAGGCCCGGACTAAAGAATTTTTGGCTCTAAATTTTACTTTTTTTATTCTTTAATGATGAAATCCGGTTTCGGTGGGTTTGTGCTTTATATGTCGTGTAGTTAACACCCAAGCAAAATTTACTTTTTTATTTGATACACCCTATATTACATTAAACTTTTTTATAATATAAGTTATATGGGGTTGGTGATTTGCAGAAATTTAAAAAAAGGGGTTCTTGATTTACAAAAGGTTAAGAATCACTGGTATAGGTAATAGCATATAATGGTGTGTAATTATAACAAAGAACATAATATCCCAATGCAGACATGATAAAACGTATTTTTTCAATCTTTTTCCTCAGAGCTTTGGGAATTCCTTAGCGTGAAAGCAGACTTTTTTTTATTGCTTCTACTGCAATAGCAGTTTTATTGTTCTTATTGTCATTTAAATTCATTCTTAACGACCACTAAATCAATTTTATTATAATAGGACATCTCGAATAAACGTTTCTAATTCTAGGACAATATCTCGATTCCATAAAAATACCATTAGAAGCAGGTCACACAACGTATTCTTAGAATTAGGATAATCAAGATAGTAAATGGTATCCTTACGGTTTGTCACACTTTCTTTAGACACCATCATATTATGTGTATGTTCTATGTTCATGCTAACATGCATTAAACCAATAAACATATCACTTTAAATAATCATAATCGTGTACAGAAGGCAGGTAAATAAGTATGTAAAGGAATAGAAATTTATTTAATCTAATAGAGGAATTTAAATAAATATTTAACAATTTTGATTTTATAATGTATTTTTAGAACTTCTTTGATTTTCTATTTAAGGAAAGAGTTTATATGTAGATATACCTTACTGTAATAGTGATCCTGAATATATTTTTAGAATTTATTGACGTCATTACTTTTAACACGCATATTCCGGAAGCAGATTAAACACTTGACACCCGCATATTTATTGAAACGTTGGTGGCCTTACTTGTAGTCTTGCGTGTTCCGGTATCTTATTACAAAGATTTTCCTTCTCAGCTCAGGCTGTAAATAAGAAATGAAACTATTCTAGTGGAGTGACGATTTATTCATTTTGGTGTGTTTATGAACAAGAAATGCAGTTCTACTTGACTCCTCCGTAAAGGGAGAAAAGAAAAACATTTTACTCTTTGCAAAACTGTATAATACAGCAACGGCCTATGCCTGTTTGCGATTACATTTTTTGATGTGCTTTGAATTTGAATTTTTAATCTTCTTAAAACGCCTAGCATCAACATGTTCGAATTTATGCCATACTGATATGTTCCCTTTTCCAACCCACCGATTCGATTGATGTTGGTGAACACATTAGACTACGGATTTCTATTTACAGCCAAATTTATTTTCCAAGGCTTGTTCTCTCTTCCATTTTGCATCCTTATAGCTTTCGGTGTCGGATATTTCTTCCCTTATCACGTGTGCACCCACTCTGACCATTCCTTTCTATCTCTTGCAAGTATACCTGCCTCCTGTACTGTTTTTCCTTTCTTTTCTATTACTATTTTATTTTTCCTACTGTTGTGTTCCATTCTTCCCTCGGTCTACCTCTATTTCTTTTCCCTTTGTATCCTGGCTTCCCATATACATTTCACCGGCATTTCTTCTCCCATTCTTTTCAAGTGCCCCCACCATCTCAATTGCTTTTCTTCTATGTGTTCGAGAATCGCCTTACAGTTTAATTCTTCTCTGATATCTATATTTCTCACTCTGACCCTCAACGTCACTCCTTTAATTTTTCTCAAATATTTCATTTCCAGAGCTTGGATCTTGCTTTTCATGTCCATTGTTAGTACTCACGATTCACTTCCGTATGTGAACACTGTTGATCTTGTGCACCTACCATGATCTTCGTCTTTACGGTATTAATATTCATTCCATGCTTCTTTAGTGTTTCATTCCGTATTTCTAAATTACTTTGCAAGTCCTCTTCTTTTTCTGCCATAATTGTTATGTCATCTGCATACGCACATTCTGTTATTGTTACACTTTTTAAAGTTCTATAGCCTACATGCATTTTCTTTACTTTTGGCACGTTTTCTCTTACAATGTCGTCCATGAATATATTACATGGAAGTGGGCTCATTACACCTCCTTGTCGTAATCCTTCGTTTGTTACATACTCAGATGATTCCTCGTTTTTGTGTCTTATGTAATTTTTATTCTCTTTATATAAACTTCTAACCACCCTAATTAAAATTTTTGATTTACTCCTCTTCTATCTAGACTTTCCCATATCTTATATCTTCGGACTTTATCAAATGCCTTTTCCAGATCTATAAAGGCTATGTATACTTTCGCTTTACTGTTTAATTTCTTTTCTGTTATTTGTTTGACTGTGAATATATGATCTTGCACGCTTCGTCCCTGTATTGTAATAGGTGATATTTCTTATTGCGCATAATGTAACCAAGGTTATCTAATTTAATTGTTGGTAGTAGTTCTTTATCTTTGTCGATACGTCCCACTATCGTGTCATTCGTTATATGATGAATCCATGAAATCTTAAGCATTCATCGGTGGCGTTTACTTGTTACTCCTGTTAACCTCCAAGTTTCTACTACAATTCTACAATTATAGTAGCTAGACTTTATTTATAAAATGCTAAATAATTACAATTCATCCTAAACCCCGTGCTCCACCTAAAGGTACTACACCAAGCTACCTATTCTAAGTACTATATGAATTCTATTACAATTGAAATATTCCTGCTCTAACTAAATAACTTCCCTATGGTTATTAATAATAACAGAAATATAATAAATCAGTTGTGTTTGCACCCATGGAACGACTAACCAATAGTAATTAAATTAAAGAGTTATATTTTAAATATTTATTTAGAAACTATGCTAATAGCTATAATTTAACACTAATTCAGACCACTACATATACAGAGTAAAGTGAAATATTCATTTATAAATACTTGCATCTCTAAACTAACTAACTAAATATCATGTCGCAACCAATAGGTTATCCAATTAAATGTAATTCTACAGCAGCATTACCAAAAAAATCCACCGACCCGTTATTTCTAATATGGGTCATTCCATATCAACCAGAACAAAAAAAAAATTGATGTCTTGGATTCTTTTTATATTTTAAATTTGAACTCTTTGCCTAAAATTAGAAGACTCGTATTTTTCCCTAAAGCTCTACAGTATCTATTTACAAAGATATTTGCGAACAAAGTTTGCAAAATCAATAAAATAATCGCAGAGTCATATTGTTTGGTTATACATAAATTAAAAGATTCAAAGAAAATGCATGTAAATCATGGTGTATTCTAAAGTTCAAATTATACATTTTCATTTAATAACGCCTAAATTAGATTGTACTTCATTTTTCACACTTTTTCTCCTGTTTAATAAAATAATGTCTTTTTTCTTTATGTTTAGCGCGAATTAAATTAAAAAAAAAATATCATAATATCCTTTAAACTATGTTCTACAAAAATAGAAGTAAATGAAAATGGAGAACCTACGGGTATTCTATAAAAAAAATTAATTTATACAGTACTATACGCGACATTACGATATATACGCTACTTATTAGTGAGTGGACACTCAAATAAAACACACCTTGCTGCATCTACCCCACCACATTCCGAATCATTAACCTTCCTAATACTACATAAGTAAATATGATTTAAAATTACGGTGACCTGTTATTAATTCTACCGCCTGATGATACGACAAACCCTCATTTTCCTAAAAGGTGTAACGTTATCGATAAATTTGTGATTGATCCTACTTTTTATTCAAGAAACATCATATGCAAGTAATTTTGTCTGTTACTGAAAGTATTGTATCACTGTTAATTGCAAGTTGTGGATATTGATTGTTATTTTTGCTCACTATTAATATTTTTGTTTTTGAACAGTTTAAAAGTCTGGACTATTAGCTATTAGTACCGTATTATCAGTATCTTGATCAATATCATAAGCTCTTTGAATCAAAGCTTGTACACTTGCCTTCTCCCAAAACCATTTCTGAAGCCAAACGGTATACAGCAGGATAAGCTAGTGAAAAGATGATATCGAATTGAAAACCCATACAAAAGTTGCGATTTATGAAGGTAATGATCTATACAAAATTTCAGCCCGCTACAACTGACAGGGGGATTGATAGAAGCAATTACCAATTGATTTGAAATTTTATAGAAATAATTTGTTTGGCGGGGCCTCATTCAAAAAAAAGAATTGACACGCAGTAATTTTTTAGGGAGTCCCAGAAAGGATATCCATCTTCGAATCACAAACGCCAAATTTTCGACAAATATGCTCCTGTATACCAGTTTTGTTTTTGTGTAAAAAATTGTTCCAATTTCCTGATGTAATGGAACAGCTTGAAATAAAGTAAAATTGAATATACGCTATTATGCAGTAATAATAAGTCCGCTATTTATTATTCCGGCTGTGTTTTAGGAACATAATATAATTACTTGTGTACGTTCAGAAAATATACTGGGTGTTGACGCATCCATTATTAATGTTGTTAGAATGTACTTGAGAGGATATGTTACGAAAAAATGATGGTGCAATAAACACTGTGAGTGGAAACATATTTGGACGTCACATCTCCAGACAAAAATGTACCAACAAAAACAGTCTGGCAATGAGGATACCTTCTTGTCAACATTATGTGAAGCATTTGTTGCAGTTAACATTCCTTTGTCTAAATTGCAAAATCCTGTTTTGCATAAATCTTCAAATAAATACGCCATTAGGAATATCCCTCATGAAACCAGGCTCTGCCAAATATATTTACCTCAGTACCACATCGAAGCAATGGCTCCTATAAAATCTAATATTTCTAACAACTTTATTTGGATATCTGCAGACAAAACAACTGATGTTTTATACCGTTGCGTTATAAATATCTGTCGAAATATTGTATAATTTCCGGATTTGCCAGTTACAACAAGATTGGGCACATGATTTGAAGTAAGTTCTTTTTTATTGCAAAAATATTGGCTCTGTCAGAGACATAGTATTTAATCCAAAAGATGAACCATGTTCAATAACAGAATGCAAAGATATTATTAAAAATCCCTCTTTAATCAATCAGCTAAATTTTATACATGTAAATTAAGAGTCAAAAATATATTTGATAGAAACTCCGATATAGATATTGGCGGCAACATTTTTTTGTTATAATCTCTCATATGTAAACTGTCTGTAATAGCATTTTTAATTGATATTATTTATAAATCGACAAGACGTTATTGTGACATTGTAGATCGCATATAATTTTTTTATTAATTTTATTTTTGAGAAGCTTCTTTCTTCTGAAGCAACGGACACTGATGGTAAAGCTAAATAGATTCTCAGAATAATAACAATGTTTGGATAGGTGTCAGTTAAATTATTGTGATAAATGTAATTCAAAGTATCGTGCGGAGTCATGTCTGTTTTGATGAAAATGCAAAATGTTTTTAATTCCCTGTTTAGCGTTTGTTAACTTTACGTACAAATCTTTAAAATGTTGTAATAAATCTTCGTCATTCCATTCTTTTAATTTAGCTTATATCAAGTACAACTTTAAAATTTTCATTAAGTTGTTTTAATTGTAAAAATCTTTCCTTAATTGATGATATTGTTGTATTTAAAACTGACAAAAAGGACTGTACCTTAAAATTTGTTTTTGGATCACATAGGCTCATCTGCACCTTCATTTCCAAACATTCTTTTTTTTTATTCTTTGCCGAATTTCTGGAAAAACAGTGTCCACATTTATACACTCAGAAAAGTACCTGCATTGAGCTAACCAACTTTTAGTTAATTTAAAAATGCTGTTTGGTTGAATATAGTGGACCAAAATTTTTTGTTGCAGGAACGAAAAAAAATTGTTAGGTATTGTGTTGTTAGTACAACAAATTTATATTGTTATCCTAGCTAGAGTTCAATCCAACCCTTTCAAACGTATCACGTGAAAAATAATTGTTGAAATGATTTAGTTACGATAAGCAAAATTTAAGTCAAATTAACCAAATCCTCTTAATTAGTTCAAATATATATTTTGCTTCAATTTATCAAATTTGGAATATTCCATTTAGATGAATATTTAATTGAACGAACTATAATTTTTAATCTTGTTTTAACAACGTACTTATTTGAGGGAGACATGTGGTCGTTATTGTAAACACGCTAAGTGTTTGTTCCGCATATTGGGGGTTGATCGCGGGCAAATCACTCCATCGCTGTACTATGCGGTTAAGGAAGTCGCACTTTCAACGATCACAGCTCCTTTTAGACGTTTATCTGGTAAATATACCAGATTAATATGTTATGAACGTACTTATCACTCTAGTTGTGCTAAATATGTTCTGTTACTGAAGTGAAAGAGGAGAAACGCCATTTATGGGACAATCTCTGTAATACATGTAAGTATTCAACGTATTTGCTATGCTATATAGAGAAAAAATTGCTACAAAATTGAAGTGCTACTATCGCACTGATATTTTTCAATTTCTACAACCCAAAACGCATTTTTAGTTGAATGGAAAAAACGTATTAACTTTCTAGTAATATTGAAGAAACCATTTTCATTCTTAATTGGAACAAGTTCAAACCGTAATTTAACTAAACCGTTTCAATCTAAATTCTTTCTTTATAGAACTCGAGAAATGACTTTGGTTTAACTTAAAAAAATTCAATAATGACCATTTTGTCAATTCAACACAGTATTTACTTTTCTGAGTGTACTGTTTGCAATTTCGCTTGCTGAAGTTATGATTTTTTCGAAATATTTATCTGTTCTATGAGTTTCTAATTGTTTCGTAACTATTTCAAGATTATTTGTAACTGTGTGAATACTAATCTTGGTTCTAGTTAGTTTCTGATGTGTTGAACCATATACCTATAAAATAAATTATCTGACGTAAGTGTCGAGCGCATTAGTATGTTTACATTTACTTTTAGATGACTATGCCTACGATATATGGAAAGAGTGTTATATTTCTTACATGAGATATTCGATAAGCATTTTTGTAATTCAATATTTGGTGAACTCGAATCTCGTAAAGAATATCAAATACAATAATAACTTATTTATTATACGTATGTCCAATGTAGAAATGGCGCCCCTTGTGGAAGGCGCCTTTGAGCGGGGGACAACCTGCACACCCGCACGGGGCGGCCCTGTGCACAGTAAAACACTCATGCATGTGCTTTGTTCTATGTAGCCTTTTTTTTCGCTCTTTATTTTACACACTTCCGGCTCGCATGCGTTCACTCGGTATACAGATATTCCGTTATTAGTTCCTAATAGGAGCAACATCCCCATAGGCCTGGAACGTAATACTTTAATAACACAGCCACCTGCCTAAGGGACACAAAAAGGCAGATACCTCGCGCACATCTACACATACCGCACAGACGAGTGTCTCTCACTTTTCTCTGCTCCAAAACGTCCACGGAGCGCGTTCCAACTCGAGATCAGTCTACCACGAGCTTGCAAACCGCCAACCGGTACAGGCGAAGACTTTACAGCATCGGTGAAGAGGGAAAAAAAAGAACGGATAACAATATCGCGAAGCGCTATCTTCTTTTTTTTCCAAATCGTTGAGCGCACGTACCACGTTGTACCTCACGGTTCCTACACAACGCCCTGGACTTTGCGCGATTGTTTTGGAATCTATATCCGAGCCGAGGTCACCCAATAAGCGGATTGGAAGGCTCGGTATATTCACGTTCCTATACACGACTTGGTATGTCAAGTTTTATTTACGTTTTATATACATATACTAATGTTGTTTGTTAACGGGGCGATAATTTGCGCCAAACACTGATTATTTCGCCGCATCATGTTTCAGTTTTACTAGTGTTGCATTTCTGGACGGGTCACCGGTGTTCCCTGCTGCTCGCCTTTACGTTTGTATAGTAATGTGTTGCGGTATTTGCATCAGAGCGACACACGGCGAATCGTATTCGACTCGCTTCTTTTTTTATTTTTGACCATTCGCGGATTCGCGTCTCCATCGGTATGAGGTGTCTGTTGTGTTGTTGTTGTTGTTGTTGTCGACGCGACCATCGTCAACGTGAAGACGAGAAATGTGCCGAAGACGGCAAGCCAGGTGTAAGTGTGCCTTATTTGTAGTTTCCCGGCAGTTGATGGTTTGTTTTGACCGGATCCGGTGGCCAATAATAGAATCGTATAGGGATATCAACACGTGGTTTCGAAACGCGGAATCCTCCTGTCAACTGATTTCTTAACGCTTACGATGCAGAACGTGCGTACGCTGTCACAATTGTTGCATAATATGCTATAGCTATATATATATGACGCTTGTTATTGTTGAGTTATTTATAAACCTTATATAAACGAATACTAATTATGAAAATCTATCTAATTATATTTTGAGAAGAAGTTTTAACCAACCTTTTTTTTTTCTTTGGGAGCAATAATGTCTAAATAAAACAAATAATTGTAGAAAAAACCATAATAATATTAGTGTAATAAATGTTCAAAAATTCGTTACACATTTAACCGCTCTTTTCGATAATGATTTCAATCTCAACCTCCTCAATTAGGTACATATCCAATTCAATTTTTTAGCTGTTGCATATTATTTTATCTGGAATAAAAAAGAAGAAATGATTTATTTAGAAGTTTGAGAAATTTGATTCAATTGATGTAATGTAAAGCTAAATAATTACAAATCATCCTAAACCCTTGCTGCACCCAAAGATACCTACTCCAAGTACTATGCGGATTCCATAACAATTGAAATGTTTCTATTCTAACTAAATAATTTCTCTGTAATTGTTAATAATAATAATAACAAAAATATAAAACATTAGACTCGCAATTATGTGAGTACTGTCTTATGTGAAGCGATCAATATGTGAATAACTAAATTGTGATTAAGTCACATCGATAACCTATCATTCATTATATTTGTGCCCATACTATTTTAACCATTAGTAATTAAATTAAAAGTTTATATTTTAAATATTTATTTATATACCCCAACTATGCTAAAAGCTATAATTTAGCACTAATTCACACCACTAAAAAGTGTAAAATATTCATTTATAAATACCCTACTATCTAAATATTATGCCGTAACTAGTGATTGTAAATTTACCGATTTTTTCATTTACCGGTTTTTCGGTAAATGAAAATGAAAATACCGGTTTACCGGTAAATTTTTTTTCATGTGTGACGTTGATGTGAATTCTCCAAGAAAATAGGGTTAGAAGCTATTATAATACATATTTTGCACAATCTTAAGGCATAATATTAGAATTTTGTAATAAATATTTGCATTTAATTATTTTAAACAGTTGTTAGAAGTAAAAAACAATTATTTAAGGTTCGAATTTTAATGTTATTTTACAACAATGTTGCACTCATGTCCTCTCATAATGTGGTGTATTCAAAATTGCTATTAATTTAAATACGTGAAAGGTTGTTCTTATATATTATTATTTTTAAATATTAATCAATGAGACATTTACTTATTCTTTAGGAAAAACGATTTTAAACTTTTAAAAATCTTAAAAAACTCCAGAGCACAAATCACATATTCTAATTCAACTTTTTTCGAGAGATAAATAAAATCCACACAAAAATCATAAAATGAGAGAATT
Source organism: Protaetia brevitarsis (assembly GCA_004143645.1). Taxonomy (NCBI): domain Eukaryota; kingdom Metazoa; phylum Arthropoda; class Insecta; order Coleoptera; family Scarabaeidae; genus Protaetia; species Protaetia brevitarsis. Next base: position 1,470,722 of record RXPK01000047.1, read on the forward strand.
GCGCTTGTTGACAAAGACAGGTAGCAAAACACACTCCAATTTTCTTTTAATTTCTACACGACTTTTTTTCATTTTTTTTTGCTTTTTTTTGATTCCTTCTCTTTCTGACTACTCGGTGGAATGGAGGTTATACGTTTCTAATCAAAAATTTTTGTCAGTTTCTTTTCTATATTCTCTATTCTAGGGTAGAACAGCGGCTCTCAATCGCAAGAAAGTTTAAATTAAAATTAAACAAAAAACATCTCCCATAAAATTAACAATTGAGTATATTGTTACTTGCACTTACCTGTTTTTTTTTTTATTTTTAATGTCCATTTAGACCTTTAAATATCCATGAACACAATATTTCGTAGGAATATACAAAATTTCTGGTATGAATTTTTCTTTTACCGAATTAAAAATTTACCGAACGTTTTTTGGTCGGTTGAATTTGAATTTACCGGTTAACTGGTTAACCGGTAAACCGGTATACAGTCCTTAGCCGTAACCTATCTAATTATTTAGCAGCATTACTAAAGAAAATCCACCATTCGATCGACTCATTATCTCTAATATCTGTTTCACGTCTCGACCAATTTGAGCCCTTAGCTAATGCCCGTACGCGACCGCAATTCATCAGTGAGTGCACATTCCAATAAAACATGCTCTGCTATAGCTACCCCACCACATTCACAATGCGAATCACTAATCTTCCCAGTTCTGCATAAATATGATTTAAAATTACCGTGACCTATTATTAATTCTACCGCTTGATACGAAAAATTAATCCTCTTTTCCCAAAACCTGTAACGTTAACGATAAATTGCCTAATCCACCTCCCATTTAAAGTAATATGTCACCTATCCTGTCAAATACAATCGAGCTTATTCCTAAACGTTTTTTTTTAATATGCTAGCTGAAATTAACCCATATCTAACTATACTATTCCCTATAGACACCGCCTCTTTCGCTAATTGGTCCGCAGTCAAATTACCGATTGTACCTACGTGAGCCCTAGTCCAAAAAAGTTTTACACTGCCCTCACGCAACAAATCCCAAGTACCTAATAGTTCAACGTACTGCCTAATTTATTGCAACTAATTCTGCCTAAAAATTATTGCAATGATCCCCTAATTTAAACTTTTACCACAAACAACAAAAGCCGTGCCTGTACTATTGTCACCCTTCGACCCATCTGTAAAACTTTCTAAACCCTCTCCAAAAGTGCATATACACTACCGGTCATAAGTTTGATCGCATCAGAATTATTACTTCATTGCCATCATAAAATTTAAAACAGAAATACATTATTTTAATGCTTGAATGGAATTTGGAAATAAGCCCTACTGTAATAGGTATCAACTGTCAACATCAGATTGTGAATATCTTTTGAAAAAAAGTAGTATAAATTGTCTTAATTTTTTTTTTAGATTCTACTGCGTTCAACGCAATATATTAGATGCGATCAAACTTATGACCGGTAGCGTAATTTTGTTACTAGTAATACTTTTTAATTCCACGGGATGAGTTACCTATATCTACTTGCCTTCCTAAATCGCCCGGTTATAATCTAATTCCCGTTGCTGTAGTTAAACCTTCAAACCCTATTTAATTCGCATCCCTACGAAATTTAAGTCTAAGTACGGCTCTGGCAGTAGTACTAGCTTGCCGTGCATCAAAATGGCTGCATCCAAGTTGTACACACTTGAGTAACTTCAACGACTTTCTAAATGTGTTATCCTAGCCTTTGTGAGGGCGGCCAAAATACAACTACATACAAGCAATATTCCATGGAAATTCTTTATGTATATAATCGTTATGAAACAATTCATATAATAAGTTTTAAAAGCGGCTTTGATGTGCGCATATCATATTTCAAAACGGAAAACCATTTTTAGTGTATGTATATGTTGTATAAAAGCATTTAATTAACCGTTGTAAATAAATTACGACTCAATTACATTACACGCTATTTTCGCATTAAAAGAAAAAAAACAGTTTCCAATATATTGAGGAACACAACAAAAAAGCATTGGCTTATCAAGGAGGATTAAATCTGGCGCTAAAGACTAGGCACCGTCGGGCGCCCTTGACGACTTGACGCCATCAGGTGTTCCTGGCTGCTTAATGCCACGCCATCGGCGCCTAGTGTCGCTCCTTCTTTTTATGGCTGGCACTATTGTCTATATTTATAGGAAAACGATGTTATTATGAAAGAAAAATTGTGTTATAACTTTTCGTTACCCTTTCTTTTTGTTCCGACTCATGAATCACACTATTTGTAGAGGTAATTTATGTCTTATGGTTTCTTTATCGAGAGGAAAGCCGCAAACCACACAGCCGAATACAAAAAATTACGAATCAGAGTTGCTCCCCCTCCTCCCGCCGCACCTCTATTGAGAAGCGGAGGGAGAGGAGCAATTGAGGGAGCCCATGCAAGTGTAAGTGCGGTTAAGGAGCCTCGTGGCATGACCACCACCATAATATTGACATGATTGCTCCTTACTTTAACATAATTTTAATGTTGTTTTTGAACAGGAAAACATGTTGTTTAAACGCGCATTCAACACAAAATATCATTTGCTTCAACAGCTTTACTGTCATAATTTTTCTTTTGAAACAACATTAAAGATTTATATTCATTTTATAGCTTTAATTCTTTAACTTTTATTTTTCCACATTTGATGAATCATTATTAAAATAGAATGCAACAATAGAAAACTAAATATAGTTCTAATCATATTTTCAAACAAACACAGCTTTACTTCACTAACAATCTTTTGTTATCTAAGTGTTTCCAAGCAGAAATGTTATTCAATTATATTGTTTTCCAAAGATATCTAATATTTTTAGAAAAATGTTCATGCTTATCAGCACAAAGTTTTCAATCTAATACTTAAGTATTTACCGTTTTCATACTAACATAAAACTAACTGATAACTAACAATAAGATAAAAATAGCCCAAGCAAAGAATATAACATTGCGATCGGTTAACGTTCCCATTACAGTTATTGATACGTTAGTTTCCTATCCTCAAGATGTTGCCGAGGTATTTAATAAACACTTTTTGCAAATATCGATGACTTCAGCATCTTCTATTTCAAATATTTCAATAACATATGACTACATAAATATTAATTCCTACACGGTGTTTTCGTATTTAGAATTGGAAATGCTTTGAATATTTCATAAAATTGAACATGCATATAGTATACTGGGAACCAGTTGGTGTTCCAGCCTATTCAGTTATAGAATTCAGATATTAAATACTAAAACCTGTTACACATTTAGTTATTACCTCTTTTGCACAGAGTGTATTCCCAGTTTTACTCAAAACTAATGCTGTTAGGGCTATATACACGTTCAAAAAAGGTTTAGCAAATTTGGTACAATTGTAGCATAAATTGCTACAATTTAGAGTAACCAGACACACTTTATAGTGAACAGCCACACAAAATTGTTTCTAACGTCTACACTGTGAAAGTTATAAATAAAGTTTCTTGTATTTTTTTGCAACAGACTATGCAATCGTTTGTAGCACATTATAGTTAGGTTTTGTACAAATTATAACACCAATAGCTCATTCGAAGAAATACATTTACAGCCATCGAAATAAGTAGCGAACAAAATTTTATATTTTTGTTTACTTATGATGTGATGATTGTAAAAAAAAAAATAAATAAATTATGTCTGTACCTATCCATTAAATAAGAATTCTCATTTCAAAGTATATCTCTGAAATTTGGTACCACTAACACTCCGATATTTTGTTCATAACATCTACGGTATTGGAGGCAAACCAGAAATTCTCAAAGGGAAAATATTGTTTTACCCATGGTACAATTAATATATTAGCTATGCTCGAACCGATAACGTTATTCTCTGCTGTTATTCCCGAATCGCGTCGTAGAAGTTATCAGTTGTCAAATTTTAAGGGAAGGCATATTCTTGAATCCTTTTGTCGTTTGCTCGGAGAATCAATCATTGGGAGATCATATCTGACATATCCACAACTCCATAAATTCAGTACGTTGTCTTTTCTTATTATATTATTTTCATTCTAGCTCTGAAAAGTTTAATTTATTAGTATTAATCAGTAACTGTAGATAGCTCCAATTTTGTTGTAAAAGGTTGATTGGACTTACAAATGTGAATAACCTCTCTATAAGTAATTTACATGCTCATCATACCTAAATACCATTTTAAATTCGCATTTAATTAATATACAATTTAGTTATTTTTTTAGGAACACCGCTTAGGGTAGATTATTTTGTTTAAGTGACTTAATGAGTATTTTTTTTTTGCAACACGGTGAAAGTTGAATAAAACATTTGTTTATCTGATTAAATTAATGGTGTTTCTATATACAGGGTGTATCAAATAAAAAGGTAAATTTTGCTTGGGTGTTAACTACACGACATATAAAGCACAAACCCACCGAAATTGGATTTCATCATTAAAGAATAAAAAAAAGTAAAATTTAGAGACAAAAATTCTTTAGTCCGGGCCTGATGCAAGGAAACGTCATGTAAGCACCGGTAAACGTGGTATTATGTATAAATACATTGCACTCATTTAGTATTATTTTTAATGGTATGCCGTACGTTCATTTAACGTCATTCTGAATAAATAAAGGCCCTTGTAAAAATAGCAAAACTGAGGCATTTTAAATTTCTTCTTTTTATAAAATAAACATTCCTTATTTGTTAAGAGCATTCTACGTAAGTCTACACAGTATTATTTTTAATATCCTGATAAGACGTCGAGTTTCACCGGATATGCGACTTCAGTAGTTACAAAAACGTAAAATTTTTCTTTTGCTTTGTCGAATCGAGAGTTAGTTGTTAAGAAACGGTACCACATGAATCTGAGTTATTTCTTTTGGATTTATTTAATCAAATAACGCAAAATGAATTGAATCGAATTACATAGAAATAAATGTAGATACAGAAAATTTGCAACCACGCATTTTTATTATGATGTCGCACCAAAATGAATATATACATTCCCGTGCTTTTGCCGATGCATCAAGCTTCGATTTTCTTTATATGAAATCATGATGGTCCTGAAAAGGATTGTTTTTTCGAGACGGGAAGAATTTAAATAAAATGTTCGAAGTGGCTTGCACTCCAAGCGGCGATCCACACAAAACTAACAGCAGTAATGGCTGAATGATAGTGGTATGTGGGGGTATACTCGGGACAGCATTTAGGTTGGGCACAGGTGCGGCTCTAGCCCACGGCATTTATAAATTTTTTTTTTTTCTCGTTAATTCTTACAGATAGACCCCCTGTGCATTAAGACTTTTTGATTGTATATGATTACAGCTGCTACATATTATTATATTTACCTCTATATCTGATACACCCTGTATAAGTTATAGCAACTAAATAATCTACGATTGCCATATTTACTTGTTCTAGCGGTTTCATTTATTTAGTTCAACACTTTTGCTTGAAAATGATGTACTGTCACTCTATCTTTTGTTTTTTCTCTAATGAAGTTCCAAATAAAGAAGGCCGTTTTCTACAAATTAAAACAGATTAAATTAATTGATTAATACTTTTTTTTAATTTAACTAGGTATAATGGCTTTTTGCGAACATTTTAGAATAAAAATTTAAATATTTTATTATATAAGTTTATTTTCACATTTCGCCGATGTACAGCTCCTACCAAAAAAAAGTTAACCTACGCGAAAATGTATGTGGCGAGCGCGTTTAGGATGGACTATAGCTTTTACTACGACTGCGGCTTAGCAGTGTAAACAGATGTTACAGTATGATTCGTTGTGTATTTAACCGACACAGGATTTCTTGTGTTTATAATTTAATTTTTGTTATTAAGACATAAACAAGCACTCTTTGAAATAATATTTTAATGTATTCCTTGGTAAAATAGATTTTCTGTTTCTGGATGTTCTTATTGATTTATTAGAATGCCTTATTTCGCATATATACGGCCAATATGAACTATATTGGATGGACAAGTTTCTTTCTTTCATTTTCGTAATTTTTTATTTTTAATTGTAACATTTAGCAATAAGTGAATTTGAATATAAATAAAATATATAGTTTTCAATAGCAAATGCAAGGACACACTGCTAGTAGCGTATCATCAAATATAATACTAGTATACATATGGTCAAAGACGTATAGTTCCGCTCGCGTACTTTAGAGCGGCGCCACTGTTGCTTCTTCGCGGGGGCAGTTAAAAAGCGGCGGGGCAAGAGACGTACGAAAATAAGCAGTGGACCAAGCGAACTATGTACTTGATATGGAAGCACTTGAGTATTACAGCTGTGGGTAATTCAGAAATCTATTTCTATTGGCAGTAACTATAAATAATCGCGGCAAATATGAATTCTACCCCTGGCATATAAATAAGTAGATGGTCTGAGGATCGGATGCTAGGTGTTAGTTTTGCAGTTTATATTTACCCAAGTTATTTTACAGAATGACTGTATGTTTGAGAGTTGTTCTTTATGAATGCATCTATTATACTTTATCGCTACTTAATTAACGTACTAAACAGAGATACGCTATAATCGATGATTTTTATTGATGATTTATAAAAATTCCAATTTCATGATTTATTATAAAAAGTCTGCATGTACACTTGGTTGCATAGCTATAAAATTTTCTGAGTATTATGTCTCATTTCCAAAGCAATCTGAGATTTCCTAAAAAAGCGAGAGCAGCGAAAGAAAAAATTATAGATTTTATAGATACACTTTTTTAATGGTTATTTGATATTTTACTAATTCTTTTTTTTTTCTATTTTTGTGTTATATATTGACAAGAATTAGCAAAAAAAAAACATAAATTCATATATCAAGAAACAAAAATTATTTTAAATGTCCACTAGTCCACTAAAAGCAAAAATATTTTATTACTGCAAATAAATCAACAGTGGTAAATAAGATATAATATGTGCTATGAAAAAGTTAATAGGCATTTGACGAAATAAATAAAAGCAAATATTCCATGTGTATGGCTTCCCTTTAACACAAAAATATGTTTTAATTTCATTATAAAACGAATTAATGCATTGAGCAATATGTGTGTTTTGGTTTTTGTTTTATTTACTAAACTGTTACTTGTTTTGACTCCTTTAATATTCATTTCATAATAATTTTGCCAAATGACATTTTATTCAATGAATGCTCTACCACTTCGCTGCGCGCGCAGTTAAACCACTTTCATTCATCTCGCACCGACTCTTCGGTTATCTTATATTTTTACGCGTTTGTGCAATGGAAAATTCCACTTACGTTTAATCACGTCAGATCACGTTTAATATTTGTTTGGTCGTACACTTTAATAAAATCAGCCTAGCTGGGACATCTATAGTACGCCAGCGGAACTATTCTTTGTCCGTATATATACCTATATTGTATTTGGTATCTTACATATACACATGTTATACTGTAGTAATAAAATGTTCTTACCATAAATTTATTTTATTGTTTTATTTAATTATAACATTTGCATAAATTCATTTCTTCAATCTCGAAGCATCCAATGTCTCCAGTCCCCATTATTTTCGATTCCTTCCGCGAAGTTTCTCATCAATTTATTATGACTAAGAGGTAATACATTCCGGACAAAACACGATAATCTTTTGAGGTTAACTTTGTAATTAATTTACATGTATATCTATATGTAATTCATGGAACATTTACATCCATTTGTACATTTAATAGGTAGATAAATGGAATAGGTAAACGTGAAAGTATCAAATGTTATATACACAATCTACCGTAAGAAGCATTTTTGCCACTTAATACATTAACCAGATTTCCTAAAGTCCATAACATAGGAAATAATCCAAAAATTTATACCAAACTCCCCGTTGGTTTTAAGACTTTCAACTATCATAAAGTCAAGAGTTGTTAAATTACGGTTGCAGACAAAATATTTTTATTCATTCCAAGAATACTTTAAGGTTGACATATAATATTTAGTACAACGCGTTGTATCTTAGTGCCCCTTCGTAGGATTTGCACAATTGTGTTTTCTGTATATTTTTCTCTTTTCATTTCCTTTATTCGCTTATTGGAATTTTTATGAATTTCACTTTGATGTCTTTTATTTATGTTCTTCATATCGTGTGATGTTGAAAATTAAGTTTTGTTATTATTGTTATCATCACAGCCATTATTCAATGTTATAAATACAGTTTTTATATATGTAAATAGCTGAGATGTATTTACAAAATAAGACTAAATCTTTATTAGGTTCATATCCCTGTATCCAAGCGCTTTAAAAAACACATGATCATAGATGAGGCCAAGGTTATAACCTGAATAATATCAGTAAATAAACGTTACGTATGCGTAATGAATTCGGTGATGTGGGCAAATTGCTTACAAATACAATTCACGTGTTAATTTTCCACAGCAAACCGACTTGCATATGTTAAAATATTTTTAGAAGCCCTCAACATGCACTCTTACGTAAGAGTGGTCAAATATAGGATTTTTACCGAAATTGTTCGTAGGTGACTTCATCGCTGCTTTTAACGCTTAGGATATACGCTAAATTCACCGTTTATGGCTTTACAATCTTCCATTATGAACGTAATTGTAATTTTCCCGGTATTAATATGAATAAAAATATTTGCCCGAAACTTTCCTCAATTTACGTTTCGTGAAACGATTCTGAAATAATCCAAATATTTGCATCTTTACGGCTTCATTTACCTAATTCATTTTGCCTGTTTTAGTGTTAGCAAAACAATTGGTAAATGCATACAAACACGAATTTCTAATTCGTTTAATATCTTTGTTGAATCATCTATTCCCTTCTTAATATCTGCTTTGACTCAAGCCATTATCGCTAGAAATATTTGTAAAAATAACATTATTATTAATTCCTTGTTATTAGTTTGTACTAGTATTTCAATATCTACGCCGAGAACAAAGTTATTGACATTGGATATCAATGCAAACAATGTGTAGATGAAATCGTATACAATATGTTATGTATTACAATAGTAGTCATATTCAATAGATATATCTTGTTTAAAATGTTGTTTCATACACAGCCATTGTTAGCACAAAAGTATTAGTTTATTGCGATGCTTCTTTAATTAGTCACAGTACTTACAAGAATGTAGCTTCGAAATTATCTCTTTCTCCTCCAAGTATCTAATCCAGGCACAAATTTCTATATACTTTTTATATATTTTATATGGCTCAAATATTGCAGCATTTTCTGCATTATTCTATAAGGTTTTCTTTTGAAAATTTAATTTATGATCTTCAACTTCTGCATTTATAAATCGGAGAACAATTGGAGCAATTCCAAAAATTAAATAATACTATTTCTTAAAAGGGGGATTTCTTGTAGCTTTAAATTTTAAATTTTTTGACTAAATTTGCATAATCAGATTGTTCATTGCTCTTGAATTATATTTGTTTTTTTTTTTTGCATACAGCATTATTTTTTCCCAATCATGATACAAAAAGGTAATTTTTTTTTAAAAAAAATCTTTATTCTAGAACACATTTTAAACTTTTCGGCCATCATTTTGTCCAGAAATTATTCTAAAAGAAGTTTGATGTTTGACCTTTCATGTACTAATTATGAAGATACGAGGGGATGAAGGTGCTATGTCTTTTTTGCATGAATCAAGGTGTTTTGTACCCATCTTTCACATAGCACCATCGAAAATTCCAGAAATTCAAGAACACTCGAGTCTTGTGAATGTATGAAGGGGTTATGTTACACTACTTTTGAGAAAAATTACATAAAAAAACTTAATTTCTGAAAAAGTTTGATTTTGTAACATAACACCTTCATCCACTCGTGTCTTTAATTATAAAGTATAGTACTTATAGACACAATAACTTCTGCATCAATTTTCTGCTAATAAATATTGGTAATTCAACAAAAATACGTAAAGAACACTTTGTACCACTGTTTCTCCAGTTTGTGACACTGTTTGTGGTGACATTTTATGTGGGGTTGGTAGTACAATTCGTGGTTTGACATTTCACATTTGACACTTTTATATAGGCTTTTGCATGGTATTGTGTCACAAACATGGAAACATTGAAATTCCCTGCATGGATAAGAATTCTTATTTTTAATTATTAATTAAGCCATGAATTACTTTTGTATATTTGTTAGTCCGGTTGTGTTATAATTTTAGAATGTTGTCGCCGTCCTTTTTGTTAAATAAAATGTTATAATGTTACGTTACATTTATGTACTATGCACGAATTTTGTTTATATATTTTAATTGACGTGTGTATAACAAACATTGTGTTTTAATTTCCAGCCATTGTCCAACAAATTAGAACCGAAAAAAATAATACGTTTTGGCTAAATAATACACAGCACAAAATCTGGGAATTATTGTTCCATTCAGCTTGGAGAAGTCGCCACAAAACATTATCCTCTACTTGAGACGCGAGATAATTTTTACAGATCCGTGCCTTGTGTATTGAGATCGTTATCATGCTCAAACACGTTCTCCCCAATCAACCGCAATCCTGACGTTACAACATTTTATTCCAATATGCGTCTATAATATTCTTTGCGCATAATGTCGTCAATTTTTATGAGATCTCCGATCCCCGCACTGCTAAAACAACCCCAAACTATTATTGAACCACCACCGTGTTTTACTGTGGGAACGACACAACCCTGCGCTTCTGCCCAAACACTTCAAACTTGGACTCGTCAGTCCAAAGAACGTTTCTGAAATTTTCTGTAGTCCAATTGCTATGATATAGTTAATGAAAGTTTTGATTGGTGGTGGAATTAGTAATAATAATTATATGTTCTATCCAATCAATTATTTATTTTAAATTTCGCTGTGTCTACCGGTTTCGGCCTTTTGCCATCATCTGGACAACACTGAATATGAAATTTACAGAATTATATTATCTAATTAAGGTTTTAAAGTTTTTTGTGTACTTACGTACGTCTAAGAGGAATTAAGAGCTACGTCATTTGAATTTGTGGTGTTAAACATTAATAATTAAAATTTTAAATAAAATAAAGACAATGCACAACAAAACTAGAAACACGTTAAAATAATTTTAAAAATTATATGATGAGCGTGATGTGTTCGAAAACGGACAAAAAAGTATGAAATCAATTATTCCCTGCTATAGTGGGAGACCTTTAGAAGACACCCACCTGAAATTTTGCAACCCTGTCTACCCACTCCTGTATTGTAAACATGCTTTTCAGCGTTCCTTTAAATATCGTTTGTAATGGTTTTATTACGTGCTATTAGGTTAAATTAATTTTCTCTTTAATAGGGTTCTTCTAATGATGATTTCCGTTTTAAATACTTTGTTCTTATGCTTACTTTAATGTAGAAATTTTTAATTTTTTTTTTAAATTATACTAGTTGCCCTAAATTCAATAGCCGGTGGTGTACATTATAATAGCTCTTTCTTAATATTCACGATCTTACTTATTTCGTCAATTAAAATAAAGTATTTAAACCCACATTCTGTACCCACAAAAAAGGGGTCTAGAAGATTGGAAAGGTTTTTTTTTTTCGAAAGTCCGGAGGTATTATTATATACATGATGTAATTTAAGTAAATACACCTACATTCGGTAACTTATGTAATTATTGTTACCATAAAAAATAGCATTCTGAACAGTTACCAAATTATTGCAATTATTTGTCTAATTATAAGATTGTTTAAGGAAGAACAAAATTGAATTATGCAAGTAGAGATACGTAACAGCACCAATTATTGGATGTAGTATATGGTATAAGTAGTTAAATATTTTCTAAATTGTTCTGTTTATGCGCTGAGCTATTTTTAAAAATAATTTCACTTTCTCGAACTTAATGAATGTATCGTGTATAAAATACAATATTTTCTCAATGGCGTAGGTATGGTAGATAAACCAAGCCAATTCTATTAGGATCCTGAATGAATTAGGAGCCTCAGCTACGACGGAAGGCTCGGTATTGAATAATAAGAAAAAGTAAATGTTGAGGACAATGGCTTTATGGTATGATTTCCCCAACCACGGATCGTAAATCCGTATAGGTTAGAGCTGGTCGGCGACAATTAGTGATGTAAAATCGTAAAATTGGAGGATTTTTGTTTGTTTAAGTGAGAATAAATCGGATTCAAAATTAATACGTAAATATGATTTTTGATATGTTTATTTACTGTCAAAAGTGCAACATGTCAATTTCAAATTAATGTCGAAACAATAAATAAACCGAAAAAAACAGAATAGCAATAATTGTATATTGTTGTCCGGCCTTTAAAACCAGGGGACTCAGTATCATGTAAAATGGAAATATTATTTTCCACCTGCTGAGGATTTTGTTGACTAATCATTAAAAAAACCTCTCCAACTTTAATAACAATCGTTCAACTCCGTAGAACATACAGCCTAAGATAGAGCCGACATAGCTTGCAGTTCCAACTTGGGTAGGTTATGTTACTAAAGAGAATGTTTATAAAATGTACTTCCAGTCAGTTCTTTACATCACATATTCAAGATTTCGCGTATATACTACAAAACCAAATTAATTTTTTGCTTATACAATTTGAATAATCGTGATGATACTTATTAAGTATGAAATGTACCGAAAGCTGGACTTTCTGCACAAGAATTTACTTCCTTTTTCTCCGACTTCTTTAATAAACTGTCACCATTTAATACTGATGCTAAACAGAATAAAGCTATCCTTTATAATGACGGTTATTCATATCAAAACGGCAACTATATATAGTTTTTCAAATGCTCTTCTTAATATTGCGATATTAAATAATACTTATATTGAACAGAAATGCCGTGAGATGATCCATACATGGAGTGAGGCCGACTCTATGCATTAGACATCGATTATAAAAAAAAATAATTCATTCATAATTTGTCCAATCGAATAACTGATATAAATTGGAAAAGATAAACAGATAATACTCAATCTTAAAATGATTTATTGGCTTACATGTTTAAACATGTAAACAAACAAAACATATAAACAAACATTGTAAAAAAGGAAGGAATCCTTTTCCAAGTGAATGGTTGTCTTTAACGCTTTCGTGTAATATTTACATTATTTACATCAAATTTGAAATTAATAAATTAATGCTGAATTCTTAGTTTACTGAATATCATTTATCATTTTTTATATAACATGGGTGACTTTTGCAGTTTAAAAAAATAAAAGTGTTTTTACCAGCACTGTTCAATATTTTACTACAACTCTATGGCTATAGAATTAAGATTAAATGCAAAAATTGCAAAAGATTTACGAGTATTAAAACAATCATTAGATAGTGATTATAATGCATATTATGACTCTCTTTCTCATAACTATTGTATTACTTTAATTTAATTTACTAAATATGTTATAGGATAAAGAACGACTCGAAACGACTGGTATAATACTTTAATTATACCAATTAATTGTAAAAAAATATCCGCTTACTAGTTTCGGCTTAATAGCCATCTTCAGAGCCATGTTAAAGTTAAAGGCAAAAGCAATACAAATCAAGTGATGCAAAAAGTCCAACATATTAAAATTAATTAAAATAGTTAAAATTGAAAAACAGTACAAAATGATAATGGATTCAAGTTCAAAACATATAATAATAATAATAATAATATCAATTTATTGGCCCACACATGTATTTTATGTATATGGTCCAAAAAGATTAAATCACCTAATGGTATTCTTTTAGCCTTGATTCATCTAATTTTTTATAGATTTTGGCCGAAACGATCAATTTCTGTACGTGACAACCCCAATTTCGTCATTCCTTTCTTCTAAGCACTGTTCTTCTTTAATTGATGTCCTTTTCAGGTGTTCTATAAAACCAACTTCACAACTTCTTTTACTAGCATCTTTCTGCTTTCTATTTCCAAAATCCTCGAAATATGACACCAAAAGATTTCATTAATTTTAATATGTTCAACTTTTTCCAGCACTTAATTTGTATTGTTTCCACGGATCAAAGTCTGATCTCTCTCTTCTCATTACATATTCTGAACTTATAACCATTATCCTTCTGTATTGTTATTTGCCTTTGAATTTAACATGGCTCTCAAGATGGCTATTTAGACGAAACTAGTAAGCTGATATTTTTTGTCGCTCTTTATCCTTGCACTTGAACTCAATTTGGACATAACTATGCTATGTTATAGTTTAGCAAGTTATATAAACAAACGATTCTATATGACTGCTGTAAAATTTGCCTAAAAGGAGGTTTGGAGCTCTACAATTATGGTGTTAATATATAAAATTCCATCCAGGTAATGATGAGTTTCTTTAATCTTTACCACCCATATTCCTTGCACTTATGATACCTACCTCAACTTACTAAACACGATGATCTGGAATTTTATTTGGGAAAAAAATTTAAGGATCACCAGAAAATAATAGTAGGCCAAAACATGCATACAAACATGCAACATATGGCTTGAAGCAAAATAATCGAGAATTTAGTGAAAGTCATCTACACAGTACGATTCGATTAACTATCTTCGATTTTGCTGTTCTAGTGGTCTCGTTGCAATCTATTATATTTGTTGGTTTTTTTCAAAATATTAAGAAAACCGAGAGTTATTATAAGAGAGCGAAATATCAATACGAATTGAAGATTACATTAACAAGTCTCATACAACTGCAATGGTGAAGAAAAGTTATATTACTTCCTAAAGCAAAATACGGTTTTAGGGGCACAAAATTGCGCCAAAATCGTACAGGAATTTTATCAATTTTTTTTAGTGTGTATACTATATATCAAGAACGATTAAGCGATCTGTTTCCCTTACATATGGAAAAGAAAAAAAAAGTTTGAAAAACTCTTAAGCAATAAATGAATTCTCTAGAAAAATATAAGAAAATGGAAATATTTGCATTTTTTGACGTTTACACCTCAATGTTTTATTTCCAATTATTCTACAAAATATGTATTTTTATGTTTCATATGCGCAAATAAACTTTTTTTTTGCAATTTCTTTCAAAGTTTATTGTTAAAAATAAACGCTTTTTATCTGTTGGTCTAATAAATATATTTTATTGTTACGGCCCTCTGGAAATGGCTTTTTTTGAAGTTCCACTATTTCTAGCTACGCCCTTGTATCTACATGTTTACTTTCTCTCGCATACACATAATGAAATTCGTGCGACATTTTATACATGTGCCTAGGTAATAACGAACAAAATATATAACAAGCTATTATTATATTTAACATGCTTCTACGTACCGCGGTTGTTACAAACAAGTTTTTTGAAGTCGTAAATAACATTTACTTTTTGCCGGACACTCACATCCTTTGGGAAACTAAATGAATATTATAATAAAGTAAGTATGTGGATGCATGTTTCGCGTCATTGTGTCAGATTATAATACATTCGTAGCTTTAGCATAATACCTTCTCCTGCCGGCAGCACTTTCCACACCTATGGTGCCCTCTTAATGTTGTTTTTATGTAGCTTCAAACTTTGTTATGCTTTCACAGAGCACTTTCGTAACGATATTGTTTACGATGTGTTCACCAAAGTAGATAATATGTTGTTTTTTAAGTATTACAGATGCGCCTCTTACCGTATATCTTTAATAATAATCCAAAAGTTCAAAGTTATTATATATTTAATATTCAGGGGAATATCTTTGAGGATCAACGTTTTCGCATTAATTTAGATAAAGCATTGAAACGTCGAGGTTTTAAGCACGGCCATTCGTTCCTCACTTGGTAGTGTGGGGCTCTCTCTACTCTCATCCGTGCTACCCACTAAAGACCCCCAACTTCCTCTTTCCTGTGCCTCTGAACCTACCGTATGGCGTAACATCTGAGGGACAGGTAGCCTACTTTCCATTCATCTGGAAACATGGCATTCCCCGCGCCAAAAAGATTTTATGCTCTTCCGTCGCCAATAACGAAATTAAGGGTACCCCATGATAACCTGTGCCACCCCGGCAAAGATCGTCTTATATCCACTGATAATAAAACTCTTCTATGGGACTTGTTTTGTAACTCCTTGCGCTTTTTCTTGTCTAGAGCCTTCTACCGGGCGGGGCCATTTGACATAGAATAGTGTTATGGAGAAGCTCACGCTTCCTGGCATTGGGCCCTCCTACGTTTGGCATAAGCCTTAATAAGGACATTGGTGTAGTCCTGACCTTCTCGATGACAATTAACATGGTTGTCAAATGTTAAATTTTTATTTAGAATGATTCCCAGGTATTTGATCTGTTCCTTTGGTGTTGTTCTGCTGCCAATAATAGGGAAGTGAAACTCATTTGTCTATTTGTTTTCTTTGAGTATTATGGCTTTGCTTTTCTTTTGTTCGATTTGCAGGTTATGGGCCACTTTATTTATAAAAAACTAAATTATTACAAATCATCCCAACCCCGTGTTCCACCTAAAAATGTACTACACGAGGCTTCCTATTCTAAGTACTATATGGGTTCCATAACAATTGAAATGTTCCTACTCTAACTAGATAATTTCCCTATGATTCTTAATAACAAAAATATAATACAATAGCCTCGCGACCATATGAATACTACTTTTGTGAAATGATGAAATATGTGAAATGTGATTAGTTCACATAATCGCGAGTCTACTGTAAATCGGTCAGCTATCCGTTATTATTAAATGCGCCCATGGAACGACTTTCGTTATCTCCCAGCATTCGCCGATTATATATAATATACTTATATAAAATCAATGGCCACGGAGTAAGGGAAAACCATGGCAAAAACCTTACTCTGGGAGGATCTGGAAAGAAGTCCCAGACCTTATTACTGATAGCCGCAAATTATTATTATCCTTCTGACTGCTGAAGAAGCAACCCCCGCGTCTCCTTAAATTCCGACAGCCTTGCCGTCCTCGCGTATCTGCTCCCTTTTTCACACATTGGAAATTGAAACACGAAAGATGATGACCTAAAAAAAAACGGGTTATAGGCCGCCATCCAATCAACTATTCTTTCCAAGGCCATTACTAGAGTTTTCTGGGTCCACCACTAGGCGAGATTGTTCGCGTAAGCAACAGTTGTGGCTCCATCTATCAGCATAAGTCGTAGCATCTCATCGTACAGAGCATTCCAAAGAGTCGGTCCCAACACCGAACCCTGTGGGACTCCAGCACCCACCTCTATTCCATTAGACCCGTTCGTTATAACAGTTCTAGCATGAAAGTAGCCCTCTATGATATTTATTAAATATTGAGGGATATTCTTGCTGTGTAGTGCTTCTCATATTTTACCCTACAGAAACGCCGCCAAGACTACTCACATTTTCCTTGACATTACGATTATTAGTGCTATCGCGTTAAGGATGGTACAAATAGCCGAGAGCCCCAGTGTTCTTTTCTAATTCCTCCTCTAACCGGTTTTTAAGAATACGGTCATAGAGTTGTCCTATAGTGCTAAGCAAACAGATCGATCTGTAGCCTAAGGGAGAGTTTGTTGATTTTCTCAAATAGTATTAACCCGGTTTTCTTGATATTATGAACAATTTTGTTTTGAGAAAGTTAAATAGTTATTGGTGGTATAGTTGTATTATCTATTAATTCATTGTGATCCTGACCAGTCATAATAATAGTTGTATCTGCATATACTGTGACACTACTACGATCAAGCGAAGGAAGATCATTCCTGTATAATAAAAGTAGATGAGGCCCTAAAATTGAACCCTGTGGAACTTCCGTATACGTTCTTTTTAAATTATTTCAAGAACAATTGAGAACCCGGGGTTATTATTTCTTATATCTTGCCGATAGTAATACATATTTTTTTCACAAATTTCACCTCAAATCCTTTATTTTTACATGTGCTTTGATAATTCATAATTAAGTTGTAATCAGATCCCTAAAAGTATTAAATAACGTGTTAAAATAGCATAACTAATTGAACAAAGGCAACAATTGTGAATTTAATTTAATATTAAGTACATAATAATTATTTTTTCGGCGATTAATTATCCACCGCAGTAATATATACAACAAAAAAATGTGTTTCGACAAAACTTGATAGCCCTGATAAAATGTATTTCGTTATCACTAGACCTAAACATTCAAAACTTTTAACGATTTAGAAATAATTAAGTAACCATCATGTTTTAATTGAAGCCAGTTACGTTTACAACAGATTGTATATGAATCATGACTTCATTAAAAAAGGTGAAGCCCATTCTCATTGCCAAATAAATTTCTTTCAATGACAAAACATTTATACATTACGTATGTACGTATTATTAACTATTGTGTATAGTAACAGAATTGGTCAGTTATCTACACGATCATCAAAAAGTTTGTTAATAAGCTGTATAAACTGCATAAAAATGGATAGGCACATTATTGTAATACGAGGTATTTCTTTAAAAGAAGTAATTTATTGAAGCGGTTACGATAGCCATAATGATGCTCCGTTATATACCTGTATATACATATATACCGCGTATCCAAAAAAGATGTCTAGAAACAGGTATTTTTTTTATTAGATATTCCTTTCTCAAAAGTAAACGTTATTCGTGATAAAATGTTGCATTGTTCAATACCCCAGCAGTCCAAAAAAATGGTCCAAATTTGTATATTTCTCTTAATAGAAATGTATATGTACTAACTTGTAACCTTTAAATTTATCAAAATATTTTTCCCCTTTTTCTTCTTTGTCCTTTTTAGATACTTAATCTTGAATAATCATTTTGGGAAATGCAGGTCTTGCATTTGTGTAAAAACTAATTAAATTTCCATTATTTTAATATACTTTTCTCTATGTTTCGTTGCTCAGTTTTTGCAATATTTTCATGAGTTTGAATCGGAAACTATACAGTTTTTTTACATATTTTTTTTATAACTTTTCAAATAACAAATGTAATTCAAAATTAAAAATTACAATTTTAATTTGAATAAAAACTTGCAGAAATATACCTTTGGGTCGTTCATTGCTGTTTCTTTATTCTTAATTCAAAAAAAATAATTGGGAAGTCATTGTATATTCTATCCTTCGTGTGCTAACTCTAAAGAAACGTTGTCCATCAATTTCCTACTTTTTATAGTAAAAGTTTTAACTTTAAAAACACAGTATATGTACAGTAGAAATGTGTTTCTTAGCTTGGCCTGACTCGGCTCAACCTGTTATATTTGCCTGTCCAGCACGCCCAAACCCATGTTGCGTTGGTTGTTCTTCCAAAAGGATAACCATTCCTACTATAGAAAAACTATGACTATCTAAAAGACCTAAGGTTTTTTTATGTGCAGCTACAAATATTTATAACATATTGCTATAACCTTGGGGGTTAGACGAAACACGTCTTCTGTATGTTCTCAGAACTCAAAATAAAACTTAAAAATGTGTAATTAACACAAATTTAATAAAATATTGCAACAATTACAACAATATCAGAAAACAAGTTTTAATTTTTTTAAAAATAATTACTAATTTAAAAAAGAAATACAAAAAAAATACTGGCCTTTTTTATATTAGAGATATCACTACGCATGAGTGTACTAGAGACTTTCTAACGTAATTTAAATTAAAATGAAACTACTACTGCAAACCAAATATCTTAAGCTATGTTCTGACTAACAAACATTTTGCTGCAAATTCATTGCAGCAAACAATTTTTGCAAGTGTGAACTGCTCAAAAAGCAGATTGCAGTACAAAGATGTTGCTGGTGCAAGTTATTGCAGCAATATTTTGCGTACGTGTAAACAGATAACTTTTGATTGCTCGTGCTGTTTGCATGCATGCGACGATCGATTGCACGTATCAGTCGCAAGAGAGTGTTTGCACTAGATGGCCAAATTTGCGTGGACAAAAGAGTTGACCCAGAAATTAATAACAATTTATGAATCTAATCCCGAATTATTGGAGGTATCAAATGTGGATTACAAAAATCGCAATAAGAAACAAAGCATCATTGACACGATATCAAAAGAACTAAATATTTGTGAAAATGAAATACAAAAAAAAATCCATAATCTACG
Organism: Protaetia brevitarsis; assembly: GCA_004143645.1. Taxonomy (NCBI): domain Eukaryota; kingdom Metazoa; phylum Arthropoda; class Insecta; order Coleoptera; family Scarabaeidae; genus Protaetia; species Protaetia brevitarsis. Next base: position 1,490,644 of record RXPK01000047.1, read on the forward strand.
CACACAATTCCTAAAAGTGAACAGGGAACTAGTGATAATTATGAAAGTAAATGGGAATTTTTTGAATCATTAAAATTTATTTCTACAAACATGGAATGCTCGCCAATTATAAACAGTCTGGTAAGTTGGTGGTTGTAAACAAGTAGTAAATAAGTAAATTAAATGTGTTTGCCAGTAAACTCCTTCTTCAGTAGATAGAAAATAATCTCTGAACTTATCGCGGACATCTTCTGCTATGGGTCTCATGAAATTTATAAAACTGCGGGGATCTTCAATTCTCAGTTCTTGTAGAAGTTTATTATGGAAACCCAATTCGTTTCTTTGAAGTATCCATTCTCTTACCCATATTTTCCTTTCCTTATTTTTACTTTATTCCTTTTCCTTTTTTAACAAAAGCACTACTGTCGCAACAGCGATTTCTTTCACGGACGACATATCAACTCAACTGTTAGAAGTTTCAAATCAAACTGATGCAAGAAACATGTGCCAATGTGAATAACTACGTAATATTTTGCAGCAAGTAGAGCTACAGAAATTTGCATAAGTCGCGCGATCCACTTGTAGCAACAATTTGCATTTATTTTTTGCACAAGTGTGAACAGAGCTTGCAAATACTTGCCGCAAATGTTTGCGCAAATTGTTTGCTAGTCAGAACAAGGCTTTAAACACAATAAACAAGTTAAACCGAAAGCCCTAGGAACACTGAACTTCATCGGCCAACACATACCGAGAAAAACAGGACAGGCTGTTCAGAGTATACACAAACAAAACCAACACCAATGCATTAGCTAAATGCAAACATGTTAGATTTAAATTTAAATTTGAAAATATAATATGAAAACTTAATTTATTAAAATAACATAATTCTTCGCTAATAATAATAATAACTTACTACAATTCATGTTTACATTTACCTAATCACATAATGTTATATTAACAAAACCCATTTTCTTTCTTGTTTTAAATTAAAACTGTAAATTTAACAAATTATACATTAATTTGGAAAACAAAATCATAGCAATATGTTGTAAGAACTAGTGCTGGCGAATATGTTAATAATAATAATAATAATAATAATAATAATAATATTTTTTATTGCTGTAGATCATAAATGATATAAGCATTGTCAAGCATAACAATTGAATGCCATTTTCTACAAAAACATCAAACTGGCAAAACAAAGAACTAAAAATACATGAAAATAACTAATAATAATAAATAATACATAGCTGCGAACGCGCAGTACAAGCCAGAGGTTCATCCCTCTAATATCACAGTGACACCCCAAAGAATTCCTCATATGAATAGAAACACTTGTCAAGCAATAACTTTTTTAGAGCAATCTTATATTGATTGACAGTTGGTTTATTTTTTATGCACTCTGGTAATTTATTAAGGTAAGGTCAGGTAAGTGTGTAGTAAAAAGTGCATAGTGCGAAGAAAATGTAACACTGTTCACATAATAAGACATTTTGATAAATTTTACACGTAGAAGTACGTAATATATGCCCAGTTGTAAGCATTCAATAGATACACCTTTTATAGTTATCAACGGTTTGCTAGAAAAAAAAGAAATTTTAAACACTGTCAATACTACACACTTACCCAGTAAAATGGGGCAAGTGTGTAATCGTTCCGCAGTTTATATATTAATAGCATTATCCTTTAGTTCGGCCAAGAGTGTAATACTAAACTGATGCCTGTTTAATAAGGTATGATATATTCACAAGATATTCAAGTTATTACACGTTAGGAGATGCGAACTTTTGTTTGTAAAACTAGTATGAAGTTTAGTACATTAGTATTATAACAAGAGGACGTCCGTATTTTAATTTAAAAAAAAAATATAGCCAAACTACACACTTGCCCCGGTTACACACTTACCTGACTTTACCTTATAAAGTTTGATTGCTCTATACTCCGGGGCTCTCTCGAATAGTGCTGTTTTGTGACGTGGTATAGTAAGATCATTCGCCCCCCCTGGTAACCATTGTTTTGTAGTATGTACAATTCTTGCTCAGATGTGTATAATTTTGATATGCCCAAATGCCTAGTTGGTATAAACTGCTGGTAATGGTAGAATGCCTAACTCTTTAAATAATGGACGACATGGTGTACCAGCTGGCCTATGTAACAAACATCTTATAATTTTCTTTTGTGCTTTAAATACTCGTGTAAATTTTTTTGAAGATCCTCAAGCAAGAATGCAATACTTTATCTTAGAGTATACGTAGCCAAAATAATAAGATTTTAAGACACCGACATCAACCGTATGACGCAAGCTTAGAACAACGTAAAAGGCGGAGTTGAGTGTTTTTACCAAAACATCAATGTGTTCGTCCCATGATAGACAATCATCCAATGTTACGCCTAAGAACTTAAATTTACTAACATTGGGAACCGATTTTCCATTTAAGTTGAAATAAATGCTGGAATTTGTTTTGTTGTTAAAACATAGTGCGGCGGATTTATCTATATTTAGCTGTAAAGTGTTTTTAGTACACCAGTTATTAATGCCCTTATTTACGGTGCTACCCAATAGCGACACACTATCAAAATCGGTGCCCCTTAGTATACATGATGTGTCATCCGCATACTGGTAAAGAAAACACATCTCCAACACTTCAGGCATATCTGCCACGTACACCAAAAACAATGTAGGGTCCAATGTTGATTTAATAATAAAGTAGAATAGATAGTTTAATTAAAGTTTGGTAAAAAACAAAAGTATAAATTAAGAACCTTACACTAGTAGTCTGGAGCAAAAGAGCTAATCTGACCATTGCGAGAATTAACCTCTCTAAAGTGCAAACAGTAGTATGCGTATGCAGGGCGAAGCAAAAAGAGCTACAGTGGCTACAGACAGAATGATGAAGTATAGGCCGCAATCTCTTGAGGGTGGTCAAATCTGCGACTGTCTCGGGAATATGTTGATTTTATGTATTTTAAGGTGTTATACATTTTCAGTTTGTGCGATGTCTTATTTTTTATTTCTATTTCTTTTTTGTTATGTAATACTGTTTTTAAATTGTCAGAAAATTTTGATGATAAGTAAGAACATCATAATTCCACCAATCCAGAACTTACAACAACAGTTTTTCTATATATTGTATTTGTTCAAATACTTTATGGACTCGAAATTTTTGTTTTAATTTAATAAATGGTTGCCCATTTGAAATTTTGAGTTGAATTGTAATGTAGAGACTTTTATAAGCAATTTGTAAATGTCTTACATGTTGATATTCTTTTCATTGTGTCTGTATATAAAAAATGCACGGCGTTCAAACATTTTGTTGACCCACTGTATGCTGCTTGACGAATTTGTTTATTTAGGGGTCATATCTGCGTACATAAACATAGACCGAACGTCTCTTAGAAACGAGGTCAGATAGATTAGATTAATTTTTATACTGAAACAATACAAAAACACGAAGTATTGTTATTACACCAACAATTATTAATGCATTTTGAGTTTTAGATGACGCATACATTTTTATCAAGGATAAAATTTTTAAAAGCCAAAAATAAAAAGATTGTCTTTTGTATACAGGATATTCCACGTAACTGGTCCATTGAAAGTTTATGATGTTCTATTATTTACTTATATTTGAGATTTTGGCACCAGTATCTGTTCGATTGGAACTATAAATGTAAAATACCTTAACCAAAATATCACTTCCGGTTGACCGGAAATGGATATCAACTTTCTTATTTTAAATAGAATGATATAATTTTTTATTCATTTTTGGATTCTACAACTATAAATACGTCAGTTTTCATTAGCTATTCCTATAGCTACATGTTGCCGTTTTTGAGTTATTTAAGTTTTTCTTTTTTTTTAGTCATAATCATTGCATCATTGAGAAATTAATATCTCGGTTAATACTGAAAGTAGAGACTCCAAATTTGCTATGTTATGAATGTATATATTACCCTAAGAAACGGTAAGCACACTTAAGTTCTAACATACAGGGTGTTCAAAACTGAGGAACAAAGTGACATATTTTCAAATGCAGAAAACTCATTTTTTTTTTAATAGAACACCCTGTATTTTAATTCGGAATTAAGAAGTAAATATCATTCCCTATATCTATCTTTAATAGATTTTGAGATACGAACGACTTTTTGTTAAACAGACTAAGTAGCCCTATTTTTGCGTGTTTGAAGCAGGCTCTGAATGGGATTAATGTGAAATTCATTGACTAACCAAAAGTGTTTATGTATATCATTGTAATTACACTTTCGTACAACGCAATATTAATAGAAATGACTATTCGAACATACATTCTTGTATGGTTATTCAAAAATAATACATGAATTTGACGTGAATCCATTTCAGAGCCAGCTACAAACATTTAAAGATAGGGCTACTTAGTCTGTTTAACAAAAAGTAGCTCATATCTCAAAATCTATTAAAGATAGGTATAGGGAATGCTGATATAAAGTGATAGGGGATGATATTTACTTCTTAATTCCGAATTAAAATACAGGGTGTTCTGTTTAAAAAAATTGAGTTTTCTGCATTTGAAAATATGTCACTTTGTTCCTTAATTTTGAACACCCTGTATGTTAGGATGTAAAGTGTGCGTACCGTTTCTTAGAGTAATATCTACATTCATAACATAGCAAATTTGGAGTCTTTACTTGCAGTATTAACCGAGATATTAATTTCTCAATGATGCAATGATTATGACTAAAAAAAAAAGAAAAACTTAAATAACTCAAAAACGGCAACATGTAGCTATAGGAATAGCTAATGAAAACTGACGTATAAATAAGTTGTGGAATCCAAAAGTGAATAAAAAATTATATCATTCTATTTAAAATAACAAAGTTGACATCCATTTCCGGTCAACCGGAAGTAATATTTTGGTTAAGGTATTTTGCATTTGTAGTTCCAATCGAACAGATACTGGTGCCAAAATCTCAAATATAAGTAAATAATAGAACATCATAAACTTTTAATGAACCAGTTACGTGGAATACCCTGTATAACATTTCGTGACAAAAATCTACAGATATGCAATATATTTACCGCTATCCTAACCGTTTCAGTGTATTCTCCGCTTTACTATCGCTTTCTTTTTTAATAGCGCCGGAGCCAGTTGTAATCTCCCGCTGAGAAGAGCGAGAGAAAAGAAAAACCCAAACATATTTCGCATATCTCGGTCACCTTGGCGTCCGCGGCGATTGTTTTCACGGTACACTACTTTCCATTAAGATTCTCCTCCCGCCAATCCATCTCCGTATCATTCCGATATATCGGGCGTGCAGATCTAAGAGAATTCCTTATTTACGGTCTGCATCAGAGGTGCACGACCGCGAACGCCGAGCGTTGACGATGCGTTGCCATTTGTTTTGTACTAGGAAGAAAGATTCGCGGATAATGCGGATCGTTGTCGTCGGCTTAGTGGACTAGAGAGATGAAGATGGAATAGTTACGCGACACGCGAAACAATTGCGCTACGTTCACGCCTATTCCATCTCGTGATGGATTCTTGAGACGCTGTTGTCGTGGATTGATGTGGTAATTGCTCAGTAATCTTTAAATGAACGTGTCGAGCCTGTATTCAGCTATGTAAGTATGTGTATGCAAAAACTTTGTCATTTGAAATTGAAGGAAGATTGCAGAGGCACCTACATATTATAAATACACTGAGAGAAATAAAATAGATTGTAGAAGTTAGATTATGCCTTTATATTAATTACTATAATAGTTATTGTCAAAAGGATAATGTGTGATAATGAAAGGTGGGAGGTGGTCAGGGATTAGCACTAGCTCTTTATTATACGAAGATATTCACCACATTCAATATACAGGGTGTTTTGACATATCGTTTAAAGATTTTAAGGACATGTAGTACGATCGAAAATAAGGTTAAAAACCATAATAAACATATGTCCACAAATTAACTGTTCACGAGATAACAGCGATTTTATCGTAATTGCAGAAGAAGTTTGCTTTAGCGGTTTTTATTAAGTTGTTATTGCATTTTAACATAAACTAGATTATAACTAAAGAAGATGTTCAAAATGACGTCCTTCCATTTCGACACAGGATCTACATCTGCTTTCAAAGGATGCGCGCACTCTTTCAAAAAACAAGGGTTTTTCTCGTATTATCTGGCAACAGTGTTCTATTCGTTGGCGCAACTCTGGAAGATCGTTTACCGGTGTTGCGTACACTAAACTTTTCAAATAATCCCAGATACTAAAGTCCAACGGGTTTAGATCGGGAGACCTTGGAGGCCAAGCAATGGGACCTGCTCGCCCCTATCCATCTTCCTGGAAATTCATTGTTAAGATGTTCCCTAACAGCACGCGTAAAGTGCGGTGGAGCGCCATCTTGCATAAACCAGAGGTTCAGTTTTAGATTTATAGGTAAATCTTCCAAAAGTTCAGGTAAAGTATTCTCCAAGAACTCGAGGTATGCAGGACCTGTTAAGCGTTGTGGCAAAACAATCGATCCTAACAACCGTTCCCCTGTCATGCCTAACCAGATGTTTAGAGAGAAACGTTGCTGGTGCCTGGCTTCAACGGTAGCATGAGAATTCTCGTCACACCAAACGTGATTGTTGTGGAAATTCAATATTCCATTTTTAGTAAAACCGGCTTCAAGATGAAAAGGATGTTATCAGCGAAATCTGGCCGGTCAGCAGCTATTCGCAAAAACCACTCACAGAAAGCGCTTTTCGCTTGATAATCCGGAGCAGTAAGGGCTTGTACCCGTTGGATATGGTAGGGGTATAGGAGTTGCTCATGAAGAGTTCTCCAAACAAGATTGCTGCTTACACCCACTTGAGTCGAAATTCTTCTAACACTAGTTTCGGAATTTTCATCAATAATATTCAAATTTCGATCTTCTATCTGTGGAGTACATGCTATTCTCTGCTGTCCAGTATCAGAAGACCGCTTCTCAAACGAACCAGTTTCTCTTAGTCGTTGAAACACCGTCTGAAACATCACATGCAAAGGCAGTTGGCGATCAGGAAACGTTTCAGCATAGAAGCGACGTGCTTGTAAAGAATTAGCACGACCGTACATGAACACCATATCGCTCATTTCAGCATTAGAATACGCAACCATTGTAATTGCTAGTAATTGCACAAAATGTCAAATTAAACTGTCATAAAACAATAGCTGATAAGCACCTGTTTACTGGGATATGTTATATCCATGTACTACTAGGAACACTCGCTGTTATCTCGCAAACGGTTGATTTGTGAAACATATGTTTATTATGACTTTTAACCTTATTTTCCATCGTAATGCATGTCCTTAAAATCTTTAAACGATATTTCAAAACACCCTGTATATGTGATAAGCATATTTTTGTCGCAATTATTGTTCTTCCTCAAAAGCTTTGTGTGGTTAATAAAATACCCCTCGCGAAAACCAAATCGTGCTTAGTTTCAATTGTGTTGAACAAAATTTCACTTATATTTTTAATTATTTTCGAAAATATACATACACCGAAAGGCACTCAAAAAACTGACTAATTTCTACCAGGTTTGTAGTAGCTGATCTATTAGGGAAGAGACCGTGCTAGTAGCTTGGCAGATAAGATTTAACACACACAAACATTTTATTATATAGCAAGATTTTTAAAACTATATACTAAGGGTAATAAAGCATATAAATTTCTAACAAGGTACAGTTCTTTCTCTATCAATCTTATAACATATTGGGAACGAATTTATTTGTAAAGCCGGATTAAAGGTATGTACGTACTGTTATGATTTTATATGATATTTTCATAAATATGCAATCAGGTGCCTAAAGCAGGGTAATTAAAACTGTTTATGTTAAATTTAATTAACTAAAATTGAAAGTACATTATAATATAATAATTAATGTTATATAAGGTAATCAGCAATTGTTAACCAAATGTTGATATTTACATGGTGTTGTGAAAGTTTAAATATAAGCGATAAGAAGCAATGTATACATATGCATATTTATGTAAAAGGTAAAGTTGTATATTGTTTAAAATGAGATATAATTACTTTTGCCTAGAATATTTATACATTGGCATTGAAATTATTTAATTAACTGTAATTTCAGAAGTTACTTAATTAAGTATTTTTTAATGATAATATCAACGCACAACACGACACATCGCATAGAATTCTTTCTAATATACCTAAATTAAATTTTTACTTGAGTTAAACGAGTTTCTTTCTTCTCAGGACATAACAAAAGAAAGGGGAAATGTCAACGTTACCTGTTGTCCTAAGACAAGGCAAGACATTACACGTATAATGAAATAAATTATACAAACAATTGCTTTCAACACGCCACTTTTCTTTTAAGGTTTGCGCCTGCATTTATACGACTTGCTGTAATGTAATCATGCTTTTAGTCTCTGACAACTTTCGTACCGAACCAGTTCTTGCCTGTACGCTCATTTAAATTAAATTAGTGCGTTAAAATTAATGGCATTTCGTTCAATTCTGGCGTAAATCTCGTGTATGTGAGCATGAACCGCATGCATGTGTAGCAACTTTAAACTCCACTTAATACTGAAATGCTATTTATAAGTAATGAAGGCAGTGATAAAACCAGTTTATGAAAGATGTAAACTATAACCGTTTCAATTATTAATGTTAGAGATGGAAAAACATTGCTAAAAATAAGTGCACGCTTACAAGCTTACTTAGGAAAGTCCAGGTGCAAAATATAATTTTTGCTTTTATTACTAAATAAACTGAAATTATTTTAAAAACCTTAAGGTTTAGGTATTATAAAATTTATTAAAACAGACACTTATTTTGATCGGAGAATCCAAAAATGCAATAATATACAGAGGGTTTCATTGAAAAAACACAACTTTGATACTTCTAAGGATTTGGAACGCTCTGTGCAATATTTTGAAGGTCGCGTATTTTGGCTACAATATTCCGTGCCGCATAAGGTGAATAACCCTACATAGAAGAAACGTTGAGATTATTAATTCTTACAAGAAATTCTCTAAATTAAATTACTTTTCCTCGTGGATTGTGATTGCTTGCTGTTCGAATACCATGATATATGGATGCTTAGAAGGAGCTCCTTGTCCTGACATGTTTGTTCCAGTTCATACGGATCTTTTCTTTGACATATGCTTTGTTGCTGCTCTATTTGATTTGAAATTAATTTTGTTAGAATGTTAGAAAATCTTTAAAAAAATTGTTTGTAAATGTAAAAGGCCTTCACAAATGTAATTTTATCACGCTTAGCATCACCACCTTAACATGTTGTAGAGCTTTAAAGTTGCTTCGAAGTTGATGTCATGTGCCTGCTCAAACAGATATGAAAAACTCACAGCGTTTTTCTTGCATTTTAATATTTAAACAAAAAAATATAAGCGAAATGAGTGATACAATTATCCAAGATAAGCTGCTAAACATTGACATCGATAAACCCTATAATAAAAATAACTAAACAAAATAATACAGTACGTACCTCAGTTTTCTTTTTGAAGAATGCGGTTTATGTTCTAATGAGTCAACCGTCAAACTCCACGATGAAAGTATAATAATTGTAAGACTGGTGTCTTTGCTATCGCTAGGCTGTAGCAACAATTTAAGCTGATGGTACTGCAATTATTCTTTATATTGTCTGCTTTTATAATAAGTCTTCTTCTTTTAAATGTTTCGAATAAATCAATTTGCTTTTTGACCAAGCGAACGACTTTAATCCTTACTCAAAACATCCAACCATTTTTTTAATAATTCACCTTATGGAAAACTACAAGCGCATTTTCGTTGTTAAATACGTACTTTATCAAATGCATAGAATTTTTGTAGATTCATCACACGCTTACTTATGAAAAAACCTTTAGATTTAAACCTTCGGGTAGTGCACACCTTGAGACTGCACACATCTTATAAAGGTGCACAAAGCTTTAATATAACTTTAATGAAATAAAATTACGAAAAATTTACTAAATACACAATTAGTTTTGGCAATGAACCTTCAAAATGGCTGCCATTAGTTCGTCGCTCTAAAATAGGATGTGCACTCGTCGATGCACATTCTCCCCTCTCTCTTTCTATGGTGCACTGTCATTGAATGGTCACTGCACTGTAAAGAAAAACGCGATCTTTTGTTGTGCATATAAATCGGCAAATCAGTGGTCCACATTCAGAGCTTTTACAAAAATATTTTCCAGGAAATAAATCACAAATAGTTATCATGCCCAAGAAGGTCGCCCTAAGAAGGCGTAGGAAGAAATGAAGTAGACAAACTGTGGCAATAAAAAAATTATGGGCAACAAGAAGAGCTAATCAGGAGTAAGTGAAAAAGGATAATACAACAACATTAGTGATAAAATAGCTTTCTTTTGAAAGAACTTTTGATGTTATTGCAGATGATGTAAATACAATCACTGTTGACCACAATTATTAGTTATAATTAAAAGTTGCTAAAAAAATTCTGGCTTTTATTGTTAAAGTAAATACACAGTGACAAATATACATTGTTTGTGGTTTTAAATTTCTGGTCATTTTCAAGGTTTTTACGGAAAATAGAATTGAAATATACATGGTTCTGGTTATCCTCAGGTAGTAAACAGCTATCAAGGAAGAGGACGTGGTTGAAGACGAACATTGTATAAAAGAAGCGTAGGATAAATTAAACATGTGCAATATCAAAGGCTATACTTTCAGCTAAAACCAATACATTTGGACGTGACTCAAGGCCAGAGGAAGAGCACTATTATGGTGATTTGGTCTTTTTGGGAAATATGAAATGTATTTTGTGATGATCCCAATAAACAGATATTATTATTATTATTATTATTATTATTAATTATTATTATTATTATTATTATTATTATTATTATATATAAGTCAAGTGAATGAATGTGAAGAACTATTCCTTATACATCTGTTGGCAACGAATGTAGAAGATGTAACAAATAAAAATGCGTAGCTCTCAACCAATATCGACTGTTTAATATAACAGATGACTTTGGCAATTTTTTGAATTACGCTTTTACAACTTTGACAGTTTTAATAAACAATTTTTTCATAAAACTTTTTGCTTGCCCCTCATGACGAATGTACTTACCACATCTTCTTTACTAACTTTCCATTTTTCCATTTTGCGCCAATAAATTTCTTCTTTAGGAGAGCTTCTTTACACTAATTTCGACTTCTAAAACTGATTTTACACATACAAAATAGCTTAGTCTCAGTGGCATTATTATTATTTATCTTGATTTGTGTGGTGCTTGAATTGTACTTTTCAGCTTATATAATTCACTATGGTATAATTATTTTCACAATATAAAGCGGATAAAATCGAGTTTATCTGTTATGACATTTGTATTTATGGAATGCCTTCCTTTTTATACTTTTCGTTGCACTGAGAAAAGATATATTTAAAAAAAAAATCTTTTATCCAAATAAGTTCTCTAGACAGCATATCTATTGGAATATAGAGAAAGTAGTGCTAGTTTTGCTTTGGATACGGCTGTTAGGCTATTTATCACCAAATGTGCATACTTATACTAACAAGGGAACCTCGCGAACTGTAAATCGCAGATTTTAATGAAACTTTGTCAGTTTGTAGACTTCATGGAGTGTTACTCAAGGACGCTTTCCATTGCTGCGGAACTTCAACTTTAGGAATAGGTATAATATAATCTTACATACATCCAAACGCGTATAAGTCGAAAACTATCACATATAACCATTTAGCGCCTGGTATAAGTTTACACTGATTTTCGACATACAATGCAGCCACATAACAGTAATACAGAGTATCTCCTTAGAATAAGGAAATATGCTAAATTTATATTTTTGTGGACACCCTGTATATCCTAAATTACCTTTCTATAGACTATTTGATCATAAAAAAGGCCATTATAACCGATTTCTGAAATTCAATAAAATAAGCACAACATACGTCATTCCACGTTTATTGGAACACCCTGTATATAAGTATCTATACCAATCGAAAGGGCTGACTAAACGGTACAAGTCCGCCATTGAAACTTTTTTTCTATCTCTTACGTTTAAAAGTTATTCAGAAAAAAACCAAATTTGGGCCAATTGGGCCAAGGGTGAATTGCACCCCCTAAAGTTGAAGTTCCGCAGCAATGAAAAGCGTCCTTGAGTAACACTCCATGGAGTCTACAAACTGACAAAGTTTCATCAAAATCTGCGATTTACAGTTTGCGAGGTTGCCTTGTAAGTAGGTTTCATGGCCTTGAGATAACCAATCAAAAATTAGATCTTATTTCTGCTATTTTTTTAATTGTATCAGATATTTCCTATTTACCAAATAAATATCTAATAGGTACTGTAATCATCAAAACGGCGACTCCTATTGCACCATGGCGAGTTAATCCCTGAAAATTAACCCAATACGTGAAGCAATTGGTGCCCAATCTTTTTGGCTGTATTTATCCTCATAATATTGTTGAGCTGAAATTTGGTTTAACCTTTAACATTTGTGATTTCATATTCACGAAAACCAACAGCTAGTTTTATATATGCTTATATATGGAGTATATAATTTCTTTTTATAAATGCATATTATTCATGACACAAAAATCTTCTTCTCAGTCTAGAATTCACATCAAATCCATATTTTCGTTATCCGTGACATACGCGATTAATATCGGCGTTAACCTAGTACACTTATCTCTTATATTATTGGAAGTAATTAGCGAGAAGCGAGATGATGACATGACACAGTAGTCTGTGTTCGGACTCGCTCGATAAACTTTAATGGGTATCATCATAACGACACAAAGTGAAACATACGGATCATTATTGTGAATTTCTAGTATTCATTATGTGCATGTCCTCGGTGTTCGAAATTAGAACAGGTTCTCCGTGCACGGTGTGCTCTAGGTCACGACTGAAACGCGATAGATAAAAGTGTTTACACGGGCACGCCGCTAGAATAAGTAAATTGTCCTCGTAAGACAGGTAATGGTTTTAGAAAAGACAATAGAGTTCACGGAACGACGAGTAAGACACGAAATGTTTGAGATTTACGCGGTGTGCTCGTACGCAAATGGTTGCCTAGATTCGATGCTAAAACAACAAATTTTTCGGTACCAAAAATAGAAAGCATGTAATATTGTTTTAATAGAACCACTTTGTAAATAGTTTATGTCAAGTTCATCGACATAGGATACTTCCTCTTTCCTTGGAATATGCAAGAACTAAATACAACAAAGTTGAATGACATATATAAACGATTTAACTTAATCTTTTGGAGATTGCTTTGAACAAATGTGCAATCAATGTTCGGAATGTTAATGCATTACCTTTGAATCATAACTTAACAATGCCCACGACTTCTTGAATGGCCGCATTTCATTAATGCACTTCTTCACTTCACAACTGATAAATGTGTGGCAGTGACAATGAGTAATAACAACAAAAGAATGTAGGTGATACGCAAAACAATGTGCTTCAAAATGTGGTAACAATCATAATTTAGATGATAATTTTTTCATAAACACAATTCCATGTATATAATAAACTTGAGTTATTTTCATTTATTTTTTTAACAGCAAATTTCAATAATTCATTTTGCTGTAAAGGTAACTGCAATGCAATCCTCGCCAGAACGAATTTGATTGGCGGCTATCGATTACTTTTCGAGGTTCTAACCTATTCTTTTTCCTAATATATAATAATAATAATCATTTATTTCAATATGCAATATACAGCAAAAGAAATAAGCTAGAAATAAGTCAAACATACAGGCACGAAAAATGAAATTATAAATATAGTTTTAATAGCCTACTAAGGAAATCGTCCAAGCCATAGCAGCTTAAATTAAGCAAGTATTTCTTAAGAGACTTTTTAAAAAGATAAAAGTTTGATATACACCAGTCATTTGGTAAACTATTATATAATCTGCATTCTATGAAATAGGTATCTTTCTGATAAGTTTCTTTTCTGTGAACTACTGGTACTCATGGATTATATTATCACTTGCAAAACTATCCTTATTTTTTAATACCAAAAATAAAACATCCAATATAGTATGCATCATAAAAAATTAACACCGCATCACTTTTAAAATATTTTCTACAAATTCCTATATCTCAAATTGAACATGATTCTTAAGCTCTTTCTTGCATTATAAAAACTCTTTTCGATTATGAAGAGAGTCCCCAATGAATGATGCCATAACACATGCAGGACATGAAGTTTTAAGAATAAAACGTACGATATGGGATGATCATTTTAAGTTTTCATTAAGCGTAATTCCTAGAAACTTAGACGAAGAGTCTAGATAAACAACATTACCATTTATTTGTAGTTCGTTAATTAATTTTATTTTGTTGTGGAAATATATCAATTTTGTTTTATACTTATTAACTTATTGATACAAGTCCAAATTGCTGTAGCCTTGTATATTATTAATTGTGTCTACATTTACTGGCTTGATAATTAAGCATATATCGTCTGCGTATAACACCACTGCATCTACATTTTCTAATATATTTGGAAGATCATCTATATATAGTCAAAATAGTGTAGAGCCCAGGATGGAACCTTGAGGCACACCAACATCAACGTTTTTATAACAGGATTGATAATTATTAATTTCTAACAGATTGTTTCCGGTTGGAGAGGTACGACTGAAACATTGCTTAGCAATACTTCTCACCCCGTACTGATCTAGCTTATGTAGGAGAATATCTATGGTTTACAAAGTCAAAAGCCTTGGACAAGTCGATAAATACTCCCAAACAAGACTTGCCTTCATCTACCATCTCATATACTGTTTTTAAGAAGGTAAAAAAAGCTGTATCTGTGCTTTTATTTCTAGAGTATTCGTGTTGGTTAGCAAATAGCAAATTAAAACGCAACAAGTAATATACTATATCTTCTAGAAATCTAAATATATTGCATAGTAGATTATAATAAAAAAGTATTGTAATTATATTGATTAAAAATTCGGAAATTCATCATTAGCAGATGTAAAATCCGCCTTAAGACGTTAATAGATATCAGCACATGGGATGTCGAACAAAGTCTATACAGAGTGAGTCAACGGTTAAATATGCGGACATAGAAAACGGTCGATAAACACAAGCAAATGATTCGGCAAAGAGTTTGACTATCACTTTAGCATCCGTTAACTCGGTTTTACCAATGCGCAGACAACCAGCTATTCTAGGTTTTCCAAAATTCTGACCGACATATTGGCGGAATATCTTAGCATCATCCACAATCTTATTTTACATGCCAGGCCTATACGCTTCGTGAGCCCTGCGTACACTGTAAAAAGAAATTCCATTATGGATACTATGTAGTCTAATTATCGATTATTTGTAACGTAATTTTAAATGAGGTTTGAAAATTGCAGAAAATAAAAGAAAAATTTGGACGGTAGATAGTTTTAGAGGTTCTCATTATACAAAATACAAATAAATTTGGGCAGCATCTGTTATAATTTCTGTAGACCCTGGAATAGTGAGGATAGTTTATCTATATTCATACAGTAAATTTCATTGTCTTGGTAATTTTCCACTGTACACAGTAAAAAATTGGAGCGTGTAATTTTGGCTTAGTGTATTCGCTAAGATTTTAATGAAAATCTGCACTCAGAAAATCGGTAAAAAAAATCAAAAATACTGCTAAATAAAAAAATGAAGGCTAAGAAAAATGGCTTTGTTATACGTAAATGCAAGTGTATCTATAAGACCTTAGATAAACTGATACGAGAAGCGCATTTTTAAAGTCCAAAATTAATGATATGCTGAAAATGAAAAAAATACTGTTGTGCATTTTAAGCAGTGCAATTTAAGCTCTTAAAATATGTTAAAGGATCAAGCAAATTACAGCTTTATAAATAAAATATTAAGCCGACGCATCAATTTATATAACAATATTATTATTTTTATTTTGGAAAATTGTAGCAAAGGTATTGCTGTGTACTGATTGTAATAAATGAACTTGCAAAATGAAATTAACAAGGAAAAAGAAATTTAAATTAGCTAGCTCAACGGATAAAAATTTAAAAGGGCGCAAAAGAACAATTAACCTCAGAGTTACCCTCGCGAATTAAAACTTGAATCTAACCACGAAAAGTAATTTGTGAGTGAAAGAAAACTGACTTTCCTTTTACCCCAAAAATTGAAAAGGTTTAATTAAAAATAAAAGAACAGAATTTTTAACCCAACGAAGATAATTAACAAACAAATTTTAATTATACAAAAAGGGTTAATTACAATTTGTGCAGAAAAAAAAACCGTGAACTGAGGGTTCTGGCCTAAATTTAAAAATGCACTTGATTCTGAATTACAATAGGACAATGCTATTTCCTATACAAAGCAAAAGATTTGGTTGTTCAGGAAGATAAGCCAATATACCAATTCAATCCACGTGGTTTCAAATTAACACAAACTAAATTCGTGGACAAACACTAGAAATTTACAAAAATGAAAACTTAATGCAAGAACAAAGCTTCCACTCACCCAAACCGAGGTGATAGATAATTAAAAACGAATCAGCAAAATAGAAAAACGGAAAAATAAACTCTTTAATCAATAATGAGAGAAATTAAACTGAAAACATATCTTCCTGCACAAAAATAACAAATGATCTTATATCTATAATGTAATCTTATATCTATAATATAATAACAACTATTATAAAGCGAATTCCTTGATGGATGAAAAATTCACAGAAAACAAATCTCTATATCAAATGAATTAACACAATGGCAGCAAAGATTTAAAAATACATGTACTCACGTTAAAGTCAACCAAGGAACTGTCTGACAAAATTCTACAGTCGTTTTTCTAACAAAAACAACGCAGACGTACAAACAATACGCCAACATTCAAAAGACAAATAATTGAATGGAATTAATTAAAAAAAACTGAACACTTAATTAAATAAATCATACAATAAACTCATTAACTTACTTCTAAATAAAATAAAATCTAAATTTGAGAAAACTCTCTCGGAACATTAATAAATGGCTGAACGGAGTAAATAAGACAAAATCTATGCAACACTCGCAAAAAACGGGGTGTCTACCACAGCAGTATATACACAAAAAAGATTATAAAAAATACTAAACCGTTTATATAAAGATAGATATACAATAAACAAAGCTGCCTTTTAATCGATTACAGGGATTATCCGACCAAAACAAAGTTAAACCAGTCATGACGGTTAATCGGTCACGGCGATTGTAACCGGTTATACTGGTTATCCAATTAACCGGTTATGAAATCTGTACGGTTACACAGCACTTAATTATTAGTTACATATTATCAGTATACACTCAAATTAATGCCATTTTCTGATGTTAATTTATGGGAATTCTCTCGAAGTTATTAGTTACATTGTGTTAAGATGCATTCAAACTAATTTTGGCACTAGGGAAAGGCGGTCACATATGTACCTTAAAATTACATATTTTCCATAAAATTCAGGCATAATATCTCTGTCGTCTTTTATTACAATGCACTTCGGATTTTAATTCTAACAAACTTGTTTCGACCTACACTGTTGAAAATATTACGGTGTTGGCGTTAATTTTGCGCTAGTCAAATATTTTAGTGTTGATTTTTCCAAACTTTGCCAGACGAGTTGACTACGCGTATTTAATAGAACAGAAATTACTAGAATTTCGTGTGAATTCTTTGTTCAGATATGAGGATTGACTATTTTTCTAGACATTTAGAAGCGTCAACCAATCAGAATTTTTCCCTCGGATAAAAATATAGAAACCCCACCTATTCTAATACAGTATTGCATTATACGCACCACCTGCATTGCGCGTGTATCTGTTTTCGTGTTTGATTCTCGTATTAACATATCCAAAACAACACAAATGTGACTGACTTGCAAAGTGTAACCTCGTGTTATTAAATTCCAGTGGGCATAAAAAAATTCAACATCTTAAAAATGTATTGGGAACATCTATTTACGCAATTAGTTTAGACTTGAATCAAATAGCATAAACATTCCCTTAATTTTATAATGGTTCTCAAAAAATCATTTTAAAATTGGTACGTTTAGTTGAAACCAAAACTTGTGAATGAGTGGTTTTGCCTATTTATAATTGAGAAAACATCTTAAAGAGAGAATATTATAGCACTAAGAAATAGGAGTTGCATATTAAAAAGACGTTGTGTTTAGAAAATGGTGTTAAAACACCTAATAGATCGCATTCATTTAGTTAAACAGCTAGTAAATTTGTCTAGTTTAGATCAAATAAAATGTGACTAGAAGTATATCATAATTCCACGTGTTAGTTGGACAAAATAACCCCTTAGCAATAGACAATACTTGACTATCTTTATTCGTCAAATTTAAACTTCTATAGTTCTCGACAAAATAACACGAAAACAGTGTGAACCTCTCCTGACTATTAAATTAGTCAAAAAAGTGTTAAAATTTTCAACAGTATATGGTTTTCCACCTGCTGTGTACATATTTTTTCAACTTAATAGCATGAATGAAGTATCAAACAGGAAAAGAACGATCTGATGTGGAGTATATCGGCATGTGCTTATCCATAATGGAAAATATTTTATGGTAGGAAACTACAGCACTATTCACACATGAAAAGGTTTCCAAAAAGGTACACTCAATAAGGCTCAACTCGATGTACAGTTCCACAATATTGACTTCGCGAAAACTATACCTCAGCTGACGCAAAATAAATAAACATGACAACGAACAAAAAAAACTAGGCAACGTTTCTTGTGTACATGCTTATTAGTCTTTACTAAAATAAAGATGAAATAACTGACAATAAAACACTGAGCATTTATTTGTAAGGGCATTATACTTGGCGTTATAACATATATCTTTCCAACCTAGTCAGTTATAATTACTGTGAATATCTAGATAAATAGAATAAAACAATCTTCTTAGGTGGCAAAAAGCTCTCTTAGACCATTACATTTTATGACGAACGCATAAATTCTCTTGATGGCACCAAATCTATACCTAGCGATTACCATTTTAATCTGATCACTTATCCTATTACGGGTATAATATAGTAGTATCAGTTTCGAAATAATAACTGTAATAAAGTAAATATGCATCCATTAAAATCTTCATTTTCCCTTGCGGTAGAAGCAATGAAATGGTACGATTGCAAGACTAGATTGTGTAAGACGAAGCACGTTCTTTTTCTGCTCGATTTTCAATGGTAAATCCAATTTATATTTAAAACTATACGAAAGGATCGATTTCATAAATTCGCTTTAGCGATACGCTTAACGACCTGCATTGTGGAAGCGATTTACATAAATTAAGAATAAAATCGTCTACGAATTATATCATCACATCCAGAACGATTATTACCGTAGCGTCCAGTTGGAAGTTAAAAATAGAAAATCGAATGAAACACTTCGATAAAAGCCAAGTGTCACTATTATTGTAGAATATCATTGCGTTGCTGTTTGTCGCAGTCCATTTAAGTAAATTTCTTATGGCCTTTCATGACATTCTCCATGCTAGATCGCGATATTCGATATAAAATCGAAAGTTTTCACTGAGCAGCATATAATTATTAACAAAAAAAAAACACGTGTACTGATTAGAAGTATTTAAAAAACAAAGCACAGAGTATTATAATTTCATTATAATTCGCCCCAACATTCACGGCATAACGGTAAATTTACCGCTTTCGCCTTAAAATGCACTTAATTCGTATGCGTTTAATAATAACAGTTAACTTAGCACTTTATTCCGCTAGAAGACAACGTCGTTTTATACTTGCTAGCTCTCTTGATAATGCAATTACTCTTACTTTCATCTACATAGACAATTGTGTACAGAAATCGAACTGTGTGAAAGTCGTTAATGTGGGAAAAGTCAGTGCCCGTAGATCTAAGTAGCGTTGCAGCTCTTTAAAGGTCACTAATTAACTCCTACGGTTATACATATACAAAGCGAGAAAATGAAAATTAAGTTACACGCCGCAGTAACCCTAACTCCGAAGTAATATGATTTATCTCAGCTGGAAATCATCCGTTGTTATCTGGGGAATACCAGACCTCCGACAAGTAATTAAAAGAAAATAACACCTTACTAAATAGTGTTATGCAACAGGGAACCAACCATTAATAGATTCATTGAGGGTAGGTTTCCTGTTAAAGATGGTTATTCGATTGTTGTTCATCGTAAGAATGCCTGAAACAAAGAAACATAAAATCTTAGTCGTTAAAAAATCTTTTTCCTCGACCAATGAAAATGTTTTAATAATAATAATAAAAATAATAGCCTTTATTTCATAATGAGTCACTAATACATTACTGCATAATAACACAAAATGAACTAGCGTCAAAAAGCAAGACAAAAAAGAATTGTGAAGTTAAGATTCTCTCATAAATTTTTTTTCCATATTATATGGCTCTAAATCTGTTAGAAACTGTTTCAACTGTTTCTTAAAACTATCAATCGATGTCAAGGTTTTTATATAATTCGGTAAACTGTTGAATAATTTTATACACATATATAAAGGATGTTTTTCTGTTACAGACAGCCTGTGAATGGGATAGTTTATATCTATGGATCTTGTTGTATAATATTGCTGCTTTTCAACATTAAAGTAAGCCCTATTGTTAAAAAAAATATTAACGATACGTATATATACAGTCCATAAACAGTAAATATGCCTTCAGAGCGAAACACTCCACGACACGACTGATAAAAAGACATTCCCTTTATAATTCGTAGTATCCTCTTTTGAGCTATAAATAACTGCTGAATTTTTCTGTTACTTCCCCAATACATAATTCCATACCTGATAATCGATTCAAAATTCGCGTGATATACTACTTTCAAAGTTTCTTGGATCAGTATAGTGTTTGAGAATTCTAACTCCATAACAAATAGAATTCAGTTTTTTTAATAAATAATTTATGTGTTCTGACCAATCTAAATGGTTCATCTATTATATAAACCTAGAAATTTAATACTCTCACTAATTGGTATTTGTTGATTGTCTAGCTCAATTGTAGATGGGTTTATCTAATGTTATTTTTGTTTGTTCTAAAGATAATCGTTGCAGTTTTATCCTTTATTTACAATCAGCTATTATGGAACAACCAGGTTACTAATTTTATAAAGACTACTACTAATATGTTGTATGTCTTGAACATTTTTAGCTCCAGCAATCATATTAGTATCATTTGATACTTATTTTCTTGTTTTTTCTTGTCTTATGTAAAAATAAATTGTTTGTGTACTGTGTGATATACGGTGACAGAAAAAACTACAATGCATAGCAAAAATACTCCTGTGGTACTGGTAATGCTGTAAACTTCTCCTAGACCCCTCACCACAAACTGCACTAAACTGGACGTACGTTTCGATAGCAAAGCAGATGATGATACACTGAACTGCTTCATCACTTGCGTCATCACAATGCATAGCAACATGTGATAGAGGACCAAGAAATAACAAAAAAAGTTCCTAAACACTATAATGACTGACGGCATCTTTGAAATATTACGAAATCTGTCAGCAGACTCCAGCACAATTCTGTTCCATAATTGTTTTTCTATTTAGTTCTGCGGCATACAGTTCACTTTTCATAAATCCCCAAAACGAAAAATCAAGGGATTAAGATCGGGAATATGACTGGCTATGGTATAGGCCCCCCACGACCAATCCACCTATTTCCAAATTTCTTTGCAGAAATTCCCTTACTCTCCATAGAAGTAGTGAGCTGGCGCGCCGTCGTGCATGTAGTAAATTCTTCTTATATATTCAATGAAAATATTCTAATAAGTTATCAGTTCATTTTTCCAAAAAATGTCGATACATTTCGCCTGTTAATCGTCTGGGCAGTTCGAAATGGACCAATTACGAAAATTATCGATATAACTGCCACACATTAAGGAAAACCCACACTGGTGATTCCGGATTAAGTTCTGATGAGGTTTTCATAGCTCCAAAAGCATATTTGAAATTCAAAATGCCACGCGTCTAAAACTGACTTCATCGGTAAACAAAATATGACAGAAAGTTTTGCCCTGTATTTTGCAATACACTCGCAATATTGTAAATGCGGTAGGAAACCTGTTGCAATAAGTGATGGATTTTTTGAAATGAATATATGCAAAGTTATTCTTGAGGACTTCTAACAGCTTCACGATTGACATGTCGATACAGCTGCACTTATTCTTTCGGGCTTTCTAGGATTGCTTCAAGAATTTGTAAATAGCTCTTCATTTGCAACAGTACGACGGTTGTTACCCCAGTATCAATTTTGGTTTTTTAAAGCAACCATTTCTCTCAAACGCCTATGTTATAAAAAATCCTAACATTAGAGTTGCCTTAAATGGTATCTATTCGATAGATCGTTGAGCTTCGAGAATTTAACGAGGCTAGCGTAACATATGATCATATCTGTATTTACCAAAGTATAAGGCACTCCATTCTTGAAATAAAACTCAAGACACTATGCTAATATTGGTTTTGACATTAACCAAATGTTTCTGTTTCGATGAAATCATCAGCCTAGAT